>JAJOOO010003107.1:0-48436 GCA_029582685.1 Solanum piurae | reverse complement strand
ATATATATATATATATATATATATATATATATATATATATATTGTTTATAGCTAAATTGCTCGCCTTTAGCTTAATCAATTGTTTGTTGTCACCCTTGGGGATATTGTGGTTAGCTATAGAGCTATGAACTGCCTATGGGGTCTATGATGTTGTCTAATAGGACTATGTTATTTCCTAAGAGGGCTATGTATTTCCCACCGGGCAATATTGATGCCAAAGAGTGTTATGTGTTACCTACGGGGCTATTTTGACGCCAAAGAGGGCTATGTGTTGCCTACAGAGCAATGTTAATGCAAAAGAGGGCTACGTGCAGCCCACAGAGCTATGATGTTGCCTAAGAGGGCTATGTCCTACCCACGGGGCTATATCGTTGCCAAAAAAGGCTATGTGACTTCTTACAAAGACAAGGGGCTACCGATAGGGTTATGTAGATTGATTTGGCACCTTCTGGGCTTATGGGGGCCTATGTAGGTGGTATATTGTTTGTACGTACCGAGCTTATAGGGTCTTGGTTAGGTTGATGTTTGATCATATTTTGTATTTTTTAGATTCAGTAGTGGGTTAGCATGCTTATCTAAATTTTTATTTCCTTACCTACGGGGTGTGGGTCAACCTACTGGACGTAGGTGCCATCCATAGGTGGCCCCAGTTTGACAGTTTTTGGTTTTAGGCAGCATTGGGGGTTTAGACTTTAAGGTCCCCCTCAAGGACCCTTGGTTGGTCCTTGGGGGGTCGTACCTTGATGTTTAACCCCTAAACCCCTCAACCTAAGCTCGGGACATCATTTTACAGCCTCAAATCAAATATCAAACTCAAAAGCTCACATGTAAGGCTCTAGTTTCACCTACTAGTTTCCATTAGGCTCTAGCTTGGGGCTTACTAGTTTTCTGGGTTGTTACAAAGGAGAAGGTCTAGCGATGAGATGATGCTAAAATCCTACACTAGGAGTTTCGGGTAGGTGAGTGGGTTCTACTCTTCATTTCTAGGCTGAAGCTCTTCTCGAGAAAATTAAAATTGAAATGGTCTGGTCCATATATGTTGACTAAGGTGTATGATACTAGAGTAATTAAAATCTAAGATGTTAAGGGTGTTAAATTCTAGTTCAACAGCCAAAGGTTGAAGGTCTGCTTTAAGGAAGGTCGTGATGTGAGAGTTATTGAAGTGGTGTATTTGGAAGAAGGTTGAGAGCATGTCAACGTTGTGCCATAACGTTAATTTAAGCACTTATTGGGAGGAAATCTAAGTTTTAGTTGTTTTCACTAATGTTTGATACATGTGTAGATAAAAAGGGAAAATTAGGTGGACCAAGCTCGAATTCGGCGAGTCACCTAACATAGCAAGTGATCTCTCTTTTGCTTGCCCTTGGGGAGGCACAAGTTCTTAGAGGTTTTGTAAACTTATGCACTATGGCGGTTAATTTTGAGATTTTCTGACCAACTTCAGCGAGCCCAACTCAGTTAGCTATTTTGGATGAACATTCTCGAGGAAATTACTATCAAATTCGGTGATCCGCGACATAATTCAGTGACTCACTGTTTCTTAAAGCGAACATCATCAAGATCATCGAACTTGGAAAGGGATTTCAGGACTACTACATGCATGGTTGGCGGGTTCAACTCATTTGTCAATTTGTCGATTCGGAAGCCAACCTATGTCACACCTCACCTAAGTGGGAAATCTCACAGGCTTTGCCCGACAAGGAGACATTCAACCTAATTTTATTTCTTTTCACGTTCATCATTGATAACACTGTATTTTTCTTTTTGATGGGGTGAGGAGCACTTGTAGTGCCTACCCTTTTTTTGTTTGGTTGCAACTTGATCATTTTCTTCTCTCTATCAATTGCCTCGAGATTTTTGAAATTGGTAAAATGATGTTACCTGTGTATTCATTGTTGATATTCGAGGATCAATTTTGAAAAATATCAGCATCTTGGATAGTGCTTTTGATGCGAAATATGTTAGTATTGGTGTTGCAAGGGAAACCATGTTTTTCTTTACTTTAATATGATCTTTTAGAATCTTTTGTTGACTAGTTGAGTATTGATGTGAGCCTTGCGATGATCATTTCATGCAAGCTTCTTAATTTTGTAGAGCTGTGTAAAATGATTGTGCTTGAAGTGCCATGTGTGGTGAGATCCTACTTGGAAGCATGCTTGTAGATTCCTAGAATTTTCCTTTTTAGTCTAATTGTTTAGCTTTAGTGAATGCAATAGATGATCTTGGACACAAATTTTGAGAGCAAATCCAAATCTTCATACCTTTTGTGACTACCTTGTAAGAGCGTGCAACTATCTTAACACCATTTGAGCCTAAAACGTTTGTTGTCAGCCTCATTGAAGCCTATTGAACCAAATATGTCCCTAGCTTTTCACCCATAAATCCTTTTCTAAGCATTGGTTTTTTTGAATAGCCAACTTAGGCGAAAATCCTAGGTTGGGGGTGTGGAAATAAAGGAGGAAAGAAAGCCAAGTGAAAAAAAGAATGAAAAGTGAGACTCAATCTTGATGTTGTAGAAAAAAAAAGGAACCCCTATTTATTAAAAAAAACGAGAGCAAAAGCATGAAAATAGATATTTTTAAAGAATGTTTTGGTGAAATAAGGGGTTTTCAATAAGTTGAATAAAGAATTGAGGATTGAGACTCCAAATCAAAAGTATGAAAAAAGCTTGAGAAGAAGTGAAGATGATTACAACAATCCTTCAAAAAGGTGAAATCACTATGCCAAATAGACCATACCTTCACTCTCTGCCCAATTACAAACTTGAAAAGGCCCTTGTTATCTTGCTAAAACCGGGTTGTGTGATGATTGAAAAATATGGGTAAACCTATTGGATGAAGCTTGCTTGTATTTATCTTACGAAGATTGAGAGTTTGTATTGATTCCTAACTTCTCTGTTTATGTGCTTTGTGAGAGCATAAAATCATTTTTGTTGTGAGGGCACTCTAATATTTTTGTTGAAGAATGGTTTCACATTATAAGTGAGCATTAGTGAGCTTGACTTAAATTGATACCGTCTTGTCATCATTTGAAGCTTCTTGAGCATAATTGAGATAGTGTGTATACTTGTTAGTAGTATTGTGATGTCACTTATATGTTATCTCACATTGAGTATTGTTGTAGACATTCTTTTTGAATTCATTGTGTTCTTGATTTACTTGAGGACAAACAAAAGTTTAAGTTGGGGGTGTTGATGAGTATGAGATTTTGACTCATTTGAGGCCTTTTAGCTCAACAAATAGCTTCCTCAATGCTTACTTATGTCCTTATTTGATTATATTTTGATGATTTGCATCTATAAAGGCTAAAGGACAAGGGAACGACAAATCTATGCAAAAGAGGCCAAAATACTGAAAAAGAGTGAATATCCAAAGCTGATAATCGCTGAAAGCAGTGGGCGAATCACCAGCTATGCCTGAACTCCACCGAATTTGACAGTGTTGATGCTAAAATGTCAAGGCAAGTCAGTGATAAAAACAGATAATAGCGACTCACCAAATCCAGAAGGGTGAGCTCAATTCTATCACTAAAAGTGACATATTTCTAAGTTAAAATGAAGGATAAATTAGTCGGATAAGGTGGTCATCGGAAATTCTCTCAACGTGAAAAGCTAACTCGATCGAGTTCACCAACTGAGGTTCAAACACCTGAAGCCTGCAACTAAGAAAGGGCAAGCTGAAGAAAAAATTGGTGATTTGTCGATCAAGTAGGTGAGCCCGAATAATCTCATCGATCAGGTCACGTATGGAATTTTTGGACCAATTTTTGGGAAATTATATATACCCCAAAGGGTATAAAAATGTATCTTTACTTATTCTATCATATATCTTTTACCCTTTTTTTAACAGACTTTTGAATATTAGAGTAGAACTTTAGTTTTCTTAGTTTTGGGGTTGTGAAAAATTTGTAATTGACAATTGAGGTTTCAATTCAAAGTGGTTGTTGAAGATTATTGCTAATTATCAACGTTTTGATGTCTGAAAGTAAAATTGGTATAATATCTTTCACTTTTATGATACTTGGCTAAAACCCCATTCTAGGGGTGATTATGGAGTTGGGTGTTAACTAATTTAGTGGGTCTAGTGTCCTACTCTATTTTTCTGTCGTTTATTCATGGTTTTGAGGCATTTAGCATGAGTTCAATTTATGGGCTTAGTTTGCAAATATAGTCTTAGATTAGATCTTTGATTGATGCTTGCAAGAGATTAATTGAAGTGGGTAAATAGTTCAATACTTGCAAATTAGATTTGATTGTTGTAGTTTGCTCAAAAGAGAAATTATAGTCTGTTTCTAATTGCCAAAATTTGTTTGAAAGAAAGATTTTATAAGGTATTGGATTAATTTGTATTTTCTTATGAATGAGACCGAAATGATATTTCAAGTTATGATACATTGAAATAGGAAGGAGATTTGTGTCATTAATGATTACCCAGCCTATCCATGATTATTTAGCATTGTTGAGCAAGCACGTGTACCCTCTATTTGATGTTAATAGCGACTCCCACACCCCTAGATCGTACCTTACTTGTTTAAACCCTGTTTTAGTTGACCTGCAATAATTGATTACAAACTCTTATTGTAAATTTAGTGGAATCATCCACCTATTTGTCCTAATTGCTGCAATGAATTGGTTTTCATCTTAATTTCCTCAATTTATATCACTTCATATGGGATTCGACCCCGACTCTCTTTTTGGGTATTTATATTGTTAGCGACCGCTTACTCATTTAATTGTTCTAGTGAGTAATTTGAGCGTTATCAGCCATACTTAATTTATCTTTGTCATGTCATCAAGAAACCTTGCTGCCACATCAAATGGTTGTCGCATTATTTATCCTTATATGAGTTGATCAGTCAACCATTTGTTCAATGTATCAAGGCTATGATAGAAATACTGCAATAACAAGTTGTCCGGGACACTATGTGTCGGGCATTGCAACAATAACTTTTGGTATCGTAACCAAGTTTCATGGAGAGGCTCACCATCCACCTTCTTGGAGTTTTTGATTCTATCTCTAAGTTTCACCATCTTCTATGGAGGGAAAAATCTTTCAAGGAATACCTCCGTTAGTTCCTCCCACAAAGTTATGAAATTTTGTTGTAGTTCGGACAACCACTTAGTTGCTTCTCCCATAAAGGAGAAAGGAAACAACCTCAAACATATGGACTCTTGTGAAATATTATTAAAAGTGAAAGGCCCGCAAATATCCACAAAGTTTTGGATATGTTCATGGGGTCTTTATGAGCAAGACCTCCGAACACCTCTCTAATTTGGAGAAACTGCAACATCGTTCCGGTTACATGTAACATTACTTTCCCCGTAGTAGGGGGTAACCACACTGCTCCTATTCTCTCAATGACATTAATATGCACGTCGTCTATATCTCCAATGTTATTTTTTTGCCCCAAAGCGACTAGCATCATCACTTCCATTTACACTAATATTTCCACCAGAAAATGGGGTACAACAACAACACTAAACATAAATGTATTCTACCACAAACAGAAAAGTTTACAATTTAACTTCACAAACTCAATTCTTAACCACCACTCCCCGAATGAAATCATATTTCATGATGATCAAATTACTCACAAAAAATCTAAATGAGTAGGCAATCTCTAGCAATATAAATACCCAACAATTGAGTCGAGGTCGAATCCCAGAGGGAGTTATCTAAATCAAAGAATTTAATAAGGAAATTAAGATACAAACTAATCCATTGTAGCAATTAGAAAAAATGGGTGGATGATTCAACCAAATTTAAGCAAGACTTTGAAATAAATTATCATGATTCAACTAAAACAGGGTTTAAAAAAGTTGAAGACAACCTAGGGGTGTGAGAGTTGGTGTCAACGTCAAATAGGGGATGCTAGTGCTTACTCAACATTGTTAGACAATCATGGATACCTTGGGTAATCATAATTGACGCAAATCTTCTTTCAATCTCAATGTGTCATATCACAGAATCTCCTTTCAGTCTCATCCATATGAAGATACAAATCAACGCAATACCTTACAAAATCTCTCTTTTGAACAGATTTAGCGATTAGATATGAAACTACAATTTCTCTTCCGAACAAACTACAACAATCAAATCCAATTTGAAAGTATTAAGCCATTTACCGACTATAATTAATCTCTTTCGAGCATCAATCAAAGGTCTATGCTAAGACTAAGTTTGCAACCTTAGCCCATAAGTTGAACACATGCTAAATAGCTCAAATACAAGAATAACTAGCAGAAAAATAGAGAAAAACACTAGACCCACTAATTAGTTAACAACCAACTCTATAATCAAATTCCTAGAATTGGGGTTTTAGCCAAACATCATAAAAGTAAAAGAAATTATACCAATTATGCTTTCAACCATTGAAGTGTTGATAATCAACAATAATGTTCAACATCACTTTGAATTGAAACCTCAATTGTCCAATACAAAATTGTTCAAAACCCCAAAACTAAGAAGATATGAAAAAGGTAAAAAGATAAAAGATGAAAGATAAAAGATAGTAGATCTAATAGATGATCAATTTTTTATCTCCTTTGGGCTATTTATAATTTTTCCAAAAAATAGTCTAAAATCCCATGAGCGATTTGAACGGCGACATTAGGCGAGATCACCTACTTGATCGGTGGATCTCTATCTTGTTCATCAGCTCACCTTTTCTTGGCTTCAGGATTCATGTGTTTGAACCTCAGTTGGTGAACTCAAAGAGTACTCCTTTCACGTTCGGTGAGTCGTAAATGACCACCGTTTCACCCATTTTAGCCTATAGTTTGGTCAAACCTTCTTTCACTTTAAGTGATGGGATGTTGACTTTGCCCAACCACTTCCGTGAATCACCATTTGTGCTTTACATCTCCGACCTATGTTGAATATTTTCAGAAGTAAACAATATCACTTTAGGTGAGGTCCGGTCATGTTGGGTGATTCACCAACTATTTTAGGCGATCCTCAGTTTGGAATTTTCATTCTTTTCAACATTTTGGCCTCTCTTTGCATAGATTCCTCCTCGCATTATCCTTTAGCCTTCATAGCTATAAAACATAAAAAATGTCATCAGATAAGGACATAAGTAGGCATTGATAACTCTATTGATGAATTGAAAGGCCTCAAATAAGTCAAAATCTCAGACGCATCAACTTGGAGTTGGGTACCAAGCCCATCTCTATTTCTCCTTATTGCATGGTTCTATGTGAATTGAAAAATTTGAAGGATTAGTCACAGGACTTGTTGTGTTAGGGGTTCACTCTCCCTAGTGTGTCTCCATGGGGTGCCCTTGTTATGTTCGTGAAGAAGAAATATTGAAACATGTGGATGTGTATAGATTATCAACAATTAAACAAAGTGACAATGAAGAACAATTATTCTCTTCTTCATATTGATGACCTATTTGATTTTCTTCAGGGAGGTTCTTTATTTCTAAGATTGATTTTAGGTCCGGCTATCATCAACTAATAATTAGGGCATCAAATATTCTCAAGACAACTTTCAGAACTTGATATGGGCATTATGAAATTCTTGGATGTCCTTTGGTTTGACTAACACCACTGCAACATTCATGGAGTTAAACAATGGGTGGTTTTGATAATATATGGATTCCTTTGTGATAGTATTTATTGATGACATCTTGGTGTACTCCAAGACTGAGAAGGACCATGACCGACATCTTAGAATGGTTCTCCATAGATTGAGGGAAGAGAAATTGTATGCCAAGTTCTCAAAGTGCTAGTTTTAGCTTGATTCTATTGCATTTCTAGACACATGGTGTCCAACGAGGCTATTCGGGTGGATCCAACCAAGATTGAGGAAGTTAGACGTTGGACCAAACCTACTTGAGTTACCAAGATTTAGAGTTTTCTGGGGATAACAGCTTATTACAGGCAATTTGTTCTGAGATTCTCCACTATTGCATCTCCTTTGACCAGATTGACTCCACAAAGTGTAATTTTCGAGTGGTTTGATGAGTGTGAGGAAGAATTTCAAAAGCTCAAGACCTTATTAACTTCGGCTCCTATTTTGAATTTACCTGAGGAGGGTGTGGACTTCAACATTTATTATGATGCTTCTGGAGTTAGGTTAGGTGGTGTTCTTATGCAGAAGGAGAATATGGTTGCTTATGCTTCTAGATAGTTGGAGACGAAGAACTACCCTACTCATGACTTGGAGCTGTCGATTGTATTTTTTAAGTTTAAGTTATGGTATCATTACTTGTATGGGGTATATTTTGAGGTATTCACTGACCATCAGAGTATTCATTTCATTTTCAGTCAGAGGGATTTGACGTGGGGTAACACAAATGACTTGAGTTACTAAAGGACTATGATATCAACATCTTGAATCATTAGGGAATGGCCAATGTGGTGGATGATGCCTTGATTAGGAAGAATTCTAGTATGGGGATTCTTGACACTATCAGTGTTGAGGAGATACTGTTGGTTAGAGATGTTCATAGATTAGCCAACAATCTTATTCGATTGAAGATTTCTGAGGAGAGTGGTGGTTTGATTGCTTTCGTGGAGGCTCGGTCTTCCTTAGTTTAGTAGATCTGTGAGCACTAGTTCGATGATGAGAAGTTGTGTCTCATTTGAGACAAAGTGATGAGAGGAGAAGCCAAGGAGGTTGTCCTTTATTTTGATGGTGTCTTGAGGACCGGAGGTAGGATATGTGTGCCCAAGTAGGCAAATTGATTAGACTGATTCTTGAGGAGGCCCATATTTCTTGATATTCCATTCATTCTGGAGAGACATATATGCATCATGATCTTAGTCCGCATTACTAGTGGTGTGGCATGAAGAGGTATAATGTAGATTTTGTTTCTAGTTGCTTGACTTGCCAACAGGTCAAGTGTGAGCACCAACGACCCGAAAGTGTATCTCAGAGGATGCCTATTCCTACTTGGAAGTGAGAGTGGATTGATTAACGGTTCGAAAACACTTCATCAAATTCTAAGTGCAAACGGTCGTTAGTCGGTATAAAACCCAATAATTGAGTTAGGGTCGAATCTCACATGGAGCGGTATGTGTTCAAATTCAATTAGGAAGTACAAATGTGGTCTTATTAGCTATACGAATAGAAATTATCAAAAAAGACATGAATCAAATTAAAAGGGGCGACACGAATGTGAGATAGGGGGTTTTGGTTTGCAATTATCAACTACAAAGTAGTCACAAACACTTTGAAATAACAATAAGGAGAGATATTCTTGGGATGTGATCAATTATAGGCAAATTTTGATATATGTGTAATTGAAACTACTAGTAAACAACTACAAATCAATGAGTAGGCTAGACTATAAGGGAGATAGCTTTCTCTCAAACAACTATCCAAAATCAGGTGATTTCTTTTGAACATCAACAAGTATAACAATGGAGAACAACCCACACCTTAATTCACCCATTCTTTCGAGCTAGATGGGTAGGATTGGGTTTAGGATTCACTGTGTCGAGCTGAACCTAGCTCAACCCAATACCTATACATCATTAATCAATAATCTTAGTTCTAAAACCTCTCTCTCGAGCAAGCTAAGAACACAAAAGTAGAACTGTATTTGCAACTACAATTCATATTTTGAACCACAATTAACAATTAAACTCAATTTAATTTAGCATTTAAACTAGTAATTAACAATACCCATAAAATAATTCAACCCATAATCACATGATCACACCTCAATAATTGGATTTTAGCCAAGCATCATAAAAGAGTAAAAACGATTACCAATCGATTATCCATCAACTGGGTAAGAGTAATTTTGCCTTTAAAATGCTTCAATTTGCAGAAAATTCGAAACCCACTTGCAAAATCTCAAAAATTCTTCAAGTCCTATAAGAAACTCTAAAAAACTCAAGAGAAAAGGGTTCTAAACTAATTTTGCATTCACTAGCCTCAATCAAATCTATCCAACATGCTAAAATAATTGTTCAAAATCTAATTTATATTCACCAAAAATAAGCCACAAAGGGCTGTTTGGTAAAGTAAGTCGGGCTCGCCGAACCACTCGGCGACCCACCCATTGATCTCTTTCATCGCCTTTTTGCCTTGGCACACAGAATCCTCAAGTTCTATAACTTTGGGTTATCTCTCTTTGCATCACAGACCTGGTCGGCGAATCTCCATCTGCTCCTCTTTGTCCTCGACTTGGTTTCTTCCCTTAGGGCTTGGCACATTGGAACTTTAGGCGGTCAAAGTAGCCACTCGGCGACACGCCAAGTGCTATTGGTGATCCTCAGGCTCTCCCTTCTTCACTTCTTCAGTTTGTTTTGTTCCTTTTTGCCCGTTAGTATCCTTGCTTTGCTCCTCAATCCATATACCTAAAAATCAAGGCCTTAACATCAATTTATGGCACAAATTAAGCATTTAAAGACACTAAATCTATATAAACAAAGCCCTAAATGAGTCCAAATCTCAGACACATCATGGATCACCATGAATTTTGTTGTCGATTTTCCTACCACCGTGGGTGGTTATGACTCCATTTGGGTGGTTGTTGACTGGTTGACCAAATCTGCCCATTTCAACCCTGTTCGGGTGAAGTATATGACAGAGAAGTTAGCCCAACTATATATTAGTCAGATTTTCAACCTTCATGGAGTTCCTATTTCTATTTTCTCTAATCGAAGAGCATTGTTCACTTTTCAATTTTGGAGAGCTTTACATAATGGTTTGGATACTCGATTAGACACGAGTACAACTTTTCACCCTCATACATATTGTCAGTCCAAGCGAACAATTCAGGTGTTAACTGAGCTTATGTGATTGACTTTCCTGCTCAATAGGATCAACACTTGTCCTTAGAAGAGTTTTCCTACAGCACTAGTTTTATGTCCAGTATTTAGATGTCCCATTTGGGGCATTGTATGGCAGACGGTGTGGATCTCCAATCGATTGGTTTGACTTGACTGAGATGGACTTTGTAGATACTGACTTGCTTAAAGATATAATGGAGAAGGTTCTTACGATTTAGAGTATATTGTTGATAACCCTGAGTCAACAAAAGAGTTATATAGACCAGAGAGTTCGAGCTCTAGTGTAACACCTCGTATCCAAAAAAGGCCAAATATCAGCTTTTCAAAAGTTGCAGGTGCCAAACCACGTCAACCGCCCACGACCCATGGATGGAAGAACAAACCGTAGGTGTGGTCCGTGGTCAGCCTGCCTAGCACTGTTTGAGGGCTAAGAACCATGGCCAGATCTACCGATCGTAGGCCAGACCACGGTACTTGGTCAGGGTACGTGGTTCGATGCCCCAAAATCATAGTTTCTGATGACCAATGATGGTCCACTAGGATGGGCCGTAGGTCAGACCACGGTCTGTCGAATAGGGTCCATTGGTGGTCAGCAGGCGGTTATTTTTAGGATTAATTGGGTCTTGTCCTAATTAATTAACTCCTATACTATGTTGTTTAGCCTATGTTTAGGATCCCTATATAAGTATATTTACCCCCAAATTAGACCCATTTACTTCATTCTTTCAAAAACACAAAAGAAGATTAAAACCTCATCTCAAATAATTCTCTCTCTAAAACTTGAAGAAGAAGAAGAAGGAGGAGGATTCACCTAGGGTTTCAAGCTAAGGTCCCAATTCCTCATTGAATGCTAGAATTTAGATTCAATGTATGGTAGTTTTCATTCATGAATTCCTTTGTAGGCCCATATATGATTTTGAGGTGTGTTCCTAGGGTAGCATATGAACTTGATTTGCCAAATGAGTTGCCATCGGTGCATCCAATTTTCCATATCTCCATGTTGAAGAAATTTATTGGTGATCCAACGTCTATAGTTTCTTTTGAGGCTTTGGAAGTTGAAGAGAATCTTTCTTATGAAGAGGTTCCAGTTGAGGTTTTAGACCGGCAAGTCAACAAGTTGAGAAATGAGAAAGTTGCTTCCGTGAAAGTGTTATGGAGGAATCATTTAGTTGAGGGAACTACTTGGGAGGCCGAGACCGATATGATGTCACGATATCCTCATATCTTTCCTTCTACTCCTACTCTAGATTGAGGTAATGAGTTCCTCATGGTTAACTCTGGTTTTGGAGTCAAGTGTGTTTATGTGTTTCCATGATTTCCTTATGTTATGCATATTTATGAAAAAACTTAAGTTTTGAAAGAAATGTCTTATATGATTTATTTTCCTCATCTTGTTGTGCATTGAGTATGAGTTGCCTAAAGACTTCATGAGATGATTATTTAACATGCATTAAATATGCTTTTCAGAATGAACTGCATAAAGGCTCCATGAGATTGTGTTGAGCATGCTTTTATCTTGAAGAAGGTAGTTCCTCCATTTAACATGATTGGTGTTGGAATTTCATGCATATTAGGTTGCTAGATATAGTTCCTACTTCCTTATAATGCATTGAGTATGTTTAGCTTGGATTTGATGTCTCTTCCTTGATTTTGTGCATGTTGATGAGTTGCATGCATGATGGGCTGCTAGTCTTGAGTATTTTCGTTAAAAGTATGCCTAGAATCTCATTGGAGGACGAATGACCCCAAGGGGGAGATATTGTAACACCCCATATCCGAAAAAGGCCAAATATTAGCTTTTCAAAAGTTGGAGGTGCCAAACCACACCGGCAACCCACTGCCCATCGATGGAACCACAAACCGTAGGTGTGGTCCGTGATTGGCCTGCCTAGCAGTGGTCTGAGGGACAAGAACCACGGCCAGACCATGGTCCTTGGTCAGGGTCCGTTGTTTGAAGCCCCAAAATCATAGTTTCTGATGACCAACGATGGTCCACCAGGATGCGCCATAGGTCAGACCATGGTCCGTCGACTAGGGTCCGTTGGTGGTCAGCTGGTAGTTATTTTCACTGTTAATTGGGTCTTTTCCTAATTAATTAACTCCTATTGTATGTCGTTTTTCCTTTGTTTAGGACCCCTATATAAGTCTTTTTACCCCCAAATTAGACCCATTTACTACATTCTTCCAAAAACACAAATGAAGATTAAAAGCTCCTCTAAAATAATTCTCTCTCAAAACTTTAAGAACAAGAAGAAGGATTAACCTAGGGTTTCAAGCTAAGGTCCCAATTCCTCCATTGAAGGATATCATTTGGATTCAAGGTATAGTAATTTTCATCTATGAATTCCATTCATTCATGGAGTCCCCAAATTCTCCTATTTTCAAAGTAGAATTTCCCAATTAGCTAGGGTTTTCTTCAATTACCATGGGTTCTCTTAATTATTGATCTAAATGATTGAGTTATATTTTAATATGCATGAATTGATGATTTATAATGCTTTTATGATGTTCCCCCTATGAACCCATGTAGACCCCCATATTTTCCAAATTGTGATCATATGAGGTGTGTTGTTGATTATGAAAGAGGAGTTTTATGAATTAAAGCATTAAGTGATAGAATCACATGAATTTATGATAAAATCCCTATCTAATCCTTGAATTCTAGATGTGGTGATTGGAAGCAAGCTTTGAACCTTGAAAGGGCGAAATATGAGTTTATGCATAATCTTATGAAACCTATGTAAATGTTTTAAGGGTGCTTTGAAAGTAAAGTGCCAATGATGATGTTTGATGTTGTGTTGTGAAAGGATATTCTCATAAACACATACTAGCATGATGTGAAAGGTTTTCTCACATAATATGGATTCTTAGGTTGAAAGGCAATTCTCACCTAATTGAATAAAAAAGTAAGAGCTATCCTAATGAAACTAGCTTGGATTGGTTATCATAGGATACCTTTACATGGATAATGATAATAAGTAAGAAATGACTATTTCGTGGAAATTATGCTTAGCACTCAGTTGATATTGATGCGAGATGGAAGCTCTTCCGTAGTAGAGGTCGGGTTTCTAAAAGCAATCTCTTAAGATGGAAGCTCCCTTGTAGTAAAGGCCAGATTTCTAGTGACAATCTCCTTAACCCTTAAACTACATACCCCTGTAAGATGATTAGCTAATGCATCCACTTAAGCTACAAGTTCATGGTTCTACCTTAGGCAAGCAGAACAATTATTTTTGGTGTGGGAGATACCGAAGGAACAAGTTATAGCTCACATGGTCTCTATGTCGGTTAAGGCTAATTTTCCCCACAACAAGATGAATAATGAAGTAAGGTTACTTCAAGAAGTAGTGCATATGAGTTCAAAGGTTTTAAATATGATGTTAGCTTGCATTAACCATGATGTTATGACTTATGTTTTCTAACTCTTTTATATCATGTTTTAGTTGGTCAATTGCCTAAAACTTATGAAATGTCCCTTTTAGCATGTTTTAAATGTATTTATGCATATCTATCATACTTGGTACATTGTTTTGTACTAACGTATACTCTTGCCTACATTTCCCCAAATGTAGGATCCGATAGACTGGTTCCCACTTTCATTGCTAGAGCTTGGATTTGATTGATTCCTGAGCTTGGTGAGTCCTCATGGTTCGATGACGGATTCCATTGTTTAGTTTCTATTTTGTATTTCACTTTTAGACATGATGTATGGTCTAGGCCCAATTTCATTATATTGTATTATATAGCTATGATGAGAAAAAAGTGTCTAGACTTCTGCTTTTCATTTTATAAAATGTTTTGGACCTGGACTATTGATTTAATCTTATTGTTCTATTTCTTTTGTTATGAGAGCTAAGTGGCTTACATGTATTCCTTCGGGGTTCTATATGCCATGTTATATCTATGGTGTACCCCTGGGTCGTGACAAACTTGGTAAATAGAGCACAAGGATTATAATGGTCCTAGGATGTCTCATAAGCCACGTCTAGTAGAGTCTTGTTCATGAGTGTGAAGTGCTACACATTTATGAATGAGACGCTACAAGATGATTAGGAAACTCCACTTCTTTCATTACTCTAAAGTCGTGCCATAGAATTTAACTCTATTAAGTTTCTCTCATAATCCTTACCAGATACTCCATAGGATATGTCTACTCGAAGGGCTTATGATAGAAGGAATGTCAGGGAGAATGTGGAACAACAACCTCCTCCTCAAGCTTTGGTCGATACTTTGGCCGAACAAGTTACAAATGCGGAGTTTAGGGCTATTTTCCAAGTGTTGGATCAAGCCATGACATCCCAAGACAATAGGGAGGTTGCGGTTCCCGTGAACCTAAATGTGGGTACGGCGGCTTCAAGAGTGAGGGACTTTACTCTGATAAACCCTCCGGAGTTTTATGGTTCAAAAGTTGAGGAAATTTCTCAAAAGATTGTTGATGAGGTCTACAAGGTTTTGATGATCAAGGGAGTTACCCGGGTGGAAAAGGCGGAGTTGGCCGCTTATCAATTGAAAGGTGTTGCTCAAGTGTGGTACAACCAATGGAAAGAAGGGAGACCGGAAGTTGCAGGTCCTCTTGATTTTGAGAAGTTTAAGGCCGCTTTTCTTGATAGGTTTTTTCCTTTTGAGATGAGGGAAGCAAAGGTGGTTGAATTCTTTAACCTTCGTCAAGGAAGTATAAGTGTGAGGGAATATACTCTAAAGTTCACATAATTGTCTAAATGGTTGAATTCATTAACCTTCATCAAGGAAGTATGAGTGTGAGGGAATATGCTCTAAAGTTCACAGAATTGTCTAAATATGCTCTAACAATGGTTGCCCATTCTAGGGCAAGGATGAGTAAGTTCGTGTCGGGTGTGTCCAAAAAGGTGGTTTAAGAGTTCTGTACCGCTATGCTCATTGGTGACATGGACATCTCTCGTCTCATGGTACATGCACAACAAATTGAAGAGGATAAACTTAAGTAAAAGTCTAGGGAGGTAAAAAGGGCTAAGACCGGTGCTGGTAATTTCTCACATGCAAGTTCCGATGGATATGGTCGTCCTAGATTTCATCAAGATTTTCCGGTCAAGGTTCCTCCAATGCTCCTCCTAAGTTCAACAAAGATAGGGTGTATAACCCTAAGCCTCAAGGAGGTGATTGTGGTGGATCTTCATTGCCTAGATCTACTTGCACTAAGTGTGGAAGGAAGCATGAGGGTAAGTGCCTAGCCGCCACATATGGTTGCTTCAGTTGTGGTAAGAGTTGTCACAAGATGAGAGATTTCCAAATGCCTATGGCTAAGGGGAGAAAGGGAAAGCAAGCTACTCCTAGTGGTTCGGGTTACAATGCTCCCAAGAAAAACTGATTCTATGCACTTCAGACTCGTAGTGAACAAGAGGGCTCTCCTGATGTGGTTACCGATATGTTGAAAGTTTTCCAACTTGATGTTTATGCTTTACTTGATACCGGTTCTACCTTATCTTTTGTGACGCCATTTGTGGCTATGAGATTTGATGTTCTTCTGAATTAGTTGTTAGAACCTTTTTCTGTCTCTACTCCTTTTGGTGATTCTGTTGTGGCTAAGAGGGTCTATAGAAAGTGTCACGTTTCCTTGTCCCATAGAGTTAATCTTGTTGACTTGGTATTGCTTAACATGTTACAATTTGATTTTATCCTTGGTGGTTGCACTCTTATTATGCTTTTATTGATTGTAGAACCCGTGTAGTCAAGTTTCAATTCCGAAATGAGATTATCCTTGAGTGGAATGGGGGAAATTCTACGCCGAAGGGTAAGTTTGTCTCTTGTATTAAAGATAGAAATATGATTTCTAAGGGTTGCATTTACCATCTAGTTAGGGTGAGGGATGTAGATTCTGAAACCTCTACTCTTGAGTTGGTCCCCATTGTAAATGAATTTACGGAAGTGTTCCCATAGGACTTACCCGGTATTCCTCCTGAGCGGGAAATATAATTTTGTGTTGACCTTCTCCTATATACGCAACTTATCTCTATTCCTACTTATAGAATGGATATGACGAAACTTAAGGAGTTGAAAGAACAATTGAAGGATTTGTTGGATAAGGGTTTCATTCGACCGAGTATTTCTCCATGCGGTGCTCCAGTTTTGTTTGTTAGGAAGAAGGGTGGTTCTCTTCGTATATGTATTAAATATCGACAGTTGAACAAGGTGACCATTAAGAATTAATTATCCTCTTCCAAGAATAGATGATTTATTTGACCAACTTGAAGGAGCAAGTTATTTCTCTAAGGTTGATTTTTGGTCGGGTTATCACCAATTGAGGGTGAAGGAAAGTGACATTCTAAAGACGTCTTTTAGAACTCGGTAAGTTCACTATGAGTTATTGGTGATGTCGTTTGGTTTGACTAATGCTCTGGCAAAATTTATGAATTTGATGAATAGTATATTCTGACAATACCTTGATATGTTAGTAATTGTGTATATTGATGATATTTTGATCTATTCGGGGAGTGAAGATGATCACATTAATTATTTGAGGATTTTGTAGCGAATTCTTAAGGACCAACAACTCTTTGCAAAGTTTAGCAAATGTGAATTTTGGTTAAGATCCGTAGCTTTTCCTGGTCATATAGTTTCAAGCAAGGGAATTGAGGTAGATCCTATTAAGATGAATGCGGTCAAGAGTTGGCCTAGACTTGTATCTATGTTTCTTGAGTTTGGCCGATTATTATAGAAGGTTTGTTAAGGGATTTTCTTCTATTGCCTCTCATTTGATGGCTTTGACTAAAAAAAGAAGCTAAGTTCATATGGTCGGAAGCTTGTGAGAAGAGTTTGCAAGAGTTGAAAAATAGACTTACTTCCGCTCTCGTGTTGACCTTACCGGAAGGTACGGATGTCTTTGTGTTATATTGTGATGCCTCTAGAATTGGGTTGTGATGTGTGCCTATGCAAAATGGGAAAGTCATTGCCTATGCTTCAAGGCAACTTAAGATCCATGAGAAGAATTATCCTACCCATGACCTTGAATCAGCGGTGATTGTTTTTGCCTTAAAGATTAGGAGGCATTATTTGTATGGGGTTTATGTTGATGTTTTCTCCGATCATAAGAGTTTGCAATATGTGTTCAACCAAAAGGACTTGAATCTCCGCCAAAGAAGGTGGCTTGAATTATTGAAGGATTATGACATAATTGTTCTCTATCACCCCGATAAAGCGAATGTGGTGGCGGATGCTCTTAGTTGATTATCGATGGGTAGTGTTGCTCATGTTGAGGATGTAAAGAAAGAGTTAGTTCGAGATCTTCATAGTTTGGCCCGATTGGGAGTTCAGCTAGTAGACTCCACCAAGGGTGGTGTTTTGGTTCATAATGGTTCTGAATCATCTTTTGTGGCAAATGTCAAAGCTAAGAAAGGTCTTGATCAAATTTTGACTGAGTTGAAAGAGGCAGTGCTCAAAAATTCAGTTCAGGCTTTCTCTTAAGGTGGAGATGGTGTGCTTAAATATCAAGGTCGTTTATGTGTTCCGAATGTTGATAACTTGAGGGAACAAATCTTTACAAAAGCTCATAGTTCTCGGTATTCTATTCACCCAATGTAACACCCCGTATTCGAAAGTGGGAAACTTAGCAACCTTTAGAATTACAGGTGTCACCCATGAGGGGCCAACCACGCCCCGTGGTTGAAGCCACACCCCGTAGGTAGAGGCTGACCACCCAAGAAATCTTCCTAAGGCAGTAACCACGGCCACGACCCGTGCCTCCTGGATAGGTCCATGACTCGTGGTTGGGCTCCGTAGGTCCATGGCTCAAGTTTCATATTCTCTGAACCCAAACCACGCCTGACCAGGACGAACTATATGTCCATCCATGGTCTGTCGACAGAGTCTCTGGGTAGGCAGTAGAGACAATTAAGTGGAGGACACAAGGGTCCTTTCCGGATTTTATTAGACTTAAGTGGTGTCATTTTACTCTAGTCTAAACCACCTATATAAGTTTTCACAGCCCGAGCTACCCCCGAGACGAGGACACGGGAACTAAGATCACAAGTGACCCCCAAGCTAGCCTTGCTGGCATGACATGGGCATACTAAGAATAGTATTAACTGATACGGAAGATTAAATATCATGACAACGAAATGATGGGGAATACCCATTCTAAAACTGAATATATCAAATCTGAGAGTTTATTACAAGATAAATATCAAACTTAAATACTAAGTTGAATCTAACTATGTCTGAAAATGGCATCTAACTGACTAGAAGTACTCGGACATGCCCCACCTAAATCTAGCAAAACTGAAACTAAAATACTGAAATACTGAAGTAAATAACATGACTATTATCCTCGGAGAATGAGGACTCACCTTTGATGCTACTGAGCTAGAGATTGGAAACCGATCTATGCGTGATCTGACTGCTGATGACCTGAACATATATCACGAGAAGATGTAGCCCAGAGTATGCGTCAGTACTTGAAAGGTACTGAGCATGTAGGATAGAGTAAAGCTGAAATAAACATATAACTGAACAAGCAATAAAGCAAAAGTATAATCTGAACATGATATAAATACTAAATACTGAGCTAACTGAATGCAATGACCAAATTTATCACATGCTAAGATTGAATACTGACTGTACTGAAATGAGGTCAGTGTAATAGAGTCTTACTAAACAGTGGGAGCTACTAATAACCGACATAAAACCACCTGAGCTAATTATGGAGTCCGATGTATACCCCCCATCGAGAGGATCCAATACACCCGGCCAAAGGTATAGAGGCATGTTAGCATGATAACTAAAATGATGCCCACAAAGGGGACTTACAGCCTACCTAGCTCGTAGTTCTGGGACTATATGGGTGACTGACCCTAGTCCAACTCGGTATTATGCTACTCCCAATAGATTAAATGATTACATAAAGACTGAATTTATGTAATATACTAGATAGCTCAAAACTGACATGCAAAATGAGAATGCAACAATTATGATTGATAGTGTGACATTCGTAAACTGAAGCATGGGTATATCTGTAATAACTGAACAATCTGACCTAGCATGCATAATTCATGAACTAATGAATATATACAACTAGGGTTCTGAATATCATATGAGAAACTGAGTAATAACATGATAATCAGATTTGGAACATTAAATTAACTAGTTCATGATAATCTGCTGAAGTTCTAGACACCTTAGGTCTAGTTAATAATAGGAAATCAAGAATATGACTGAATTCTAGGGACCTAATGCGTGAAAGGAACCCACTAGTGAAATTCCACATACCTGGTGACGAATTCCACGGAGAAATCTTTTGATTTCGGGGCTGGAACTGATGGAACCTTGCTGAGTTCTTGAACTAGGGTTCTTAACTTCTTTTCTCCTTTCTCGCTCTAATTTTCTAAGTTTTGATGAAAGATCTGACCTAGGTAAGTTCTAGTTATGTTTCTTTGCTAAAACTAACCAAAACCACCTAGTTTAGGGTTAAAACGACATAGTTTAGGGGTCCAACGAACTAGGAAAAGACCAAAAGACCCCTGACTTAAATTGCAGATGGGGCTGACCACGACCACTTCCATGGACCGTGAAAGGGACCACATACCGTGGGACCGGTCGTCGTTTGTGGTCTAGTGACTATTGATCTTAGGGTCTGTCTCACGAGCCTTACCACGGCCCGTGTGATGGACCACGGACCGTGAAGGTCCTCGTGGTCCTCACTTGGGCAGAGGTCTGGTGGCTCAGGATTTGGGGTCCACTGGCTAGGCTTCTACGGACCGTCCCACGAACCGTGTGGAGGACCACGGGAGGCGTGGGGGTCTAAGGGCTAGGCTTGGCTCAAGTCTAAGTGTCTACTGGTTAAGCTTCACAGACGCGCGCACGACCTATCATCTAAACCACGGCCCGTGAAGGGTCCCGTGGTCTGACTCATGGGCCTCGTGGAGTCCAACTCCCCACCACGGGCAGGTCAACGGACCCTGGTCCCTGTCACGGTCCATGAACCCTGTCGTGGTTCATAGCTTCAGGTAAATTTCTGCAATTTTTTTCTAGGTCTGGTTTTTGAGGTGTTACAATATCTCCTCCTTCGGAACATTCGTCCTCGAATGAAGACTAATCTAGATGAAATGGAGGGAAAAGAGTTGCACCCTACCACTAAGTTTCTGGACACTGATTTCTGACTGAACTAAGTTCCAAGAACATGAAAATATGTTGAAAATGCAAGTACAAACTGAAGGAAAATAATATTAAGAATAATACTGTACATGAATGACTGAAGAACTGAAGAGGAACTATTACCTCAAGATGGAATGGAATCGGAAGGAAAAAGGCGAGGATACTTGGCCTTCATGGTTGCTTTTGCTTCCCAAGTAGCTCCCTCTACAGGCTGACTCCTCCACAAAACCTTGACTAAAGCGACTTCCTTGTTTCTCTACCTTCGAACCTGACGATCAAGGATTTCAACTGGAAGCTCTTCATAAGTGAGATTATCCTTCATAGCCACACTCTCTAAGGGTACAATAGATGTTGGATCGCCCACACACTTCTTCAATAGAGAAATGTGGAAAACCGGATGCACTGCTGCTAGTTCTGTTGGAAACTCTGACTCATAAGCCACTTTACCAATCCTTTTGAAGATCTTGTAAAGGCCTACATATCTAGGACTGAGCTTCCCTTTCTTGCCAAATCTCATCACCCCTTTCATAGGAGACACTTTCAGGAAAACCCAATCATCAACTTAGAACTCTAGTTCCCTTCTCCTTACATATGCATAAGACTTCTGACGACTCTGGGCTGTCTTAAGTCTATCTCTAATGAGTTTCACTTTCTCCATAGCATTATGAACTGAATCTGGCCCTATCAAGGATGTTTCACCTACTTCAAACCAACCAACCGGAGATCTACATCTACGCCTATACAATGCCTCATAAGGGGCCATCTGAATGCTGGAAAGGTAGCTATTATTGTAGGAAAACTCAATAAGAGGAAGGTGATCATCCCAACTACCCTTGAAGTCGATCACACAAGCTCTCAACATGTCATATAAGGTCTGAATGGTACTCTCTGCCTGACAATCCATCTATGGATGAAATGTTGTCCTAAGGTTAACCTGAGTACCAAGACCTTTCTGAAATGACTTCCAGAAATAAAAGGTAAATTGAGGACCTCTATATGAGATGATATACAAAGGAACCCCATGCAACCTAAATATCTCATTAATGTAAAGCTTGGCGTAGTCCTCCGCCAAATCTGTAGTCTCAACCACCAAAAAGCGTGAAGACTTAGTAACTCTATCAACTATCACCCAAATGGAGTTATGTTGTCTGCGAGTACGAGGTAAACCTTTGATGAAGTCCATGTTGATCACTTCCCATTTCCATGTAGGAATGTCAATATCTTGAGTCATACCTCCTGGTTTCTAATGTTCTACCTTGACTTGCTGGCAATTGGGGCACTTAGCCACAAAATCTGCTATATCTCTTTTCATGCCATTCAACCAATAGACTTCCCACAGATCACGGTACATCTTAGTGGCGCCTGGATGAATAGAATATCTGGAGTTATGGCCTTCTGCAAGAATCTGATGTCTCAACTCTCCCACCTTAGGAACACATAATCGACCCTGATAGCGAAGCACACCATCTCCTCCTTGGGAGAAAACCTTAACCCTCTGCTGGTGGATTACACCCTTTAGTTCAAGCAATATCAGATCACTGTCTTACCTTTCCTTCACCTCCACTACCAAAGAAGATTCTGACCCATTCTGAACTATTACACCACTATCTGATATGCTCATAAGATGAACATCTAAGCGAGCAAGTCTGTGAACATCCTTTGTTAGTTCCTTTCTTTATTCCTCAACATGCACTACACTACCCATAGATAGTCTGCTAAGAGAATCTACTACCACATTGGCCTTACCATGATGGTAATGCACACTCATATTGTAGTCCTTGAGGAACTCAACCCACCTTCTCTGGTGAAGATTCAACTCTTTCTGGGTGAACACATACTGAAGGCTTTTTATGGTATGTGAACAAATCTACATCAACACCATATAGGTAATGTTTCCAAATCTTAAGAGAAAGCACCACTGCTACTAGCTCGAGGTCATGAGTTTGATAGTTCTTCTCATGCACCTTAAGTTGTCTAGAAGCATAAGCTATAACCTTACCTCGCTGCATCAACACACAACCTAGGCGACTCTGGATGCATCACAATAGATAACATAACCATCTGAATCCTATGGTAGAGTTAGAACAGGAGTTGTAGTAAACCTACTTTTCAATTCTGTAAAGCTTTTCTCACAATCATTTGACCACTGAAACTTGACTTTCTTCTGAGTCAACTTAGTCAATGGAGAGGCTATGGATGAAAATCCTTCCACAAACCTTATCTGATAACTTGCTAGACCCAAGAAACTTCTGATATTTATGGGAGAGGTAGGTCTGGGTCATTGTTTCACTGCTGCTATCTTCTGGGACTCAGATCCCTTCATTGTATACAATGTGACAAGAAAAGCAACGGATTGCAACCAAAACTCACATTTGCTATACTTTGCAAATAACTGGCAATCTTTGAGAGTTTGCATAACAACCCTCAAATGATTCGCATGTTCTTCCTCATTCCTAGAGTAAATGAGGATATCATCAATAAAGACGATAACGAACAAGTCCAAGTACTGCTTGAACACTCTGTTCATCAAATCTCTGAAATCTGCAGAATCATTGGTTAGTCTAAATGACATAACTACAAATTCATAATGAACATGCCAAGTTCTGAAGGTTGTCTTCGGAATGTCACTATCTATGACTTTGAGTTGATGATAACTCGATCTGACGTCTATCTTTGAGAAATGACTAGCACCCTGAAGTTGTTCAAACAAGTCATCAATCTTGGGGATGGGATACTTATTGTTGATTGTGACCTTGTTCAACTGCCTATAGTGATTGCACATTCTGAGAGAACCATCTTTCTTCTTCACGAACAACACTGATTCACCCCATGGGGAAATACTAGGTCTGATTATGCCATTATCTAGAAGGTCTTTCAATTGCTCTTTCAATGCCTTAAGCTCATGTGAAGCCATTCTGTAAGGAGAAATAGAGATAGGTTGGGTATCTTGAAGAAGATCAATTCCAAAGTCGATTTCCCTTTCAGGAGGAACTCCGGGAAGATCTTCTGAAAACGCTTATGGGAACTCATTAACTACGGGAACTGACTAAAGAGTTGGGGTTTTGGAGCTTGAAGCCTTAACCCAAACTAGGTGATAGAGATAACCCTTAGAAATCATATTTCTGGCCTTAAGGTAAGAACTATTTGACCTATAGGCGCTAAACTACTACCCTTTCATTCTAGGATTGGCTCGTCTGGAAACTGAAAACGAACAAACCTACTTCTACAATCGACTGAGGCATAACAGGGTAACCAATCAATGCCTAGAATGACATCGAAGCCTACCATTTCTAACTCTACAAGATCTACTGAGGTGACTTTCTGGAAGACTATGACAGGGCAATTTCTATATACCCGTTTAGCTATAACTAGGTCACCTATTTGAGTAGAGACTTAGAAAGGTTCTGAAAGAATTTTTGGACTAACATCGAATTTAACTTCTATATAAGGAGTTACAAAGGAAAGAGTAGCCCCTGGATCTAACAAAGCATAAACATCTAAGTCAAAGACTCGCAACATACCAGTGACTACATCTGGAAAGTCTTCCTGATCCTGGCAAGCCTAAAGAGCAAACAACCTATTTTGGCGCTGACCGCCACCTGTACCACATGAGTTACCCTGCTGAGTCGGGTGACCTACTGGTGCTGCTGAAGTTGTAAACTGAGCTCTACCATTGTTACCTCTTTGACCCTGTCTTGAAGGACAATCTTTCAACCTGTGACCAGACTAACCACACCCAAAACATCATTCTTTTCCTGCAAGGCACTCGCCCATATGATTCTTACAACACTTAGGAAAAGTTGGGTAGGTTTTGGTACATGAAACAGTTCCCTAAGACTTAGAGCCTGATGCCCTACCCTTCAGATCAGTGCAGAACTTGGAGGATGGAACACTAGCTGATGAAGGTACTGGAGTTGACGACTTCTGCTGAAATTGTGAGCGATTACCACCACCCGATTTCTGTTGAGAATACATAGTTTCCAGTCCTTGCCTTGTTGTTCACCTTGGCATGTTCCCTAAACTTATCTCCCTCAACCTGCTGAGCATGAGTCATAAGCCTAGAGATGATCATATTTTCCCGCAACATAGCATTTCTACACTCTATCTTTAACAAGTTTGACACTCCATATAGAAACTTATTCATTTGGGCCCTGGAATCAGAAACCATATGAGGAGCATACTTGGATAGTTGGGTAAACTTGAGCCCATACTCTTGGACTGTCATGCTACCTTGCCTTAAGTTCATAAATTCCTGAGCTTTTGCCTCTCTTAACTCTCTTGGGAAGAACCTGTCCAGAAAGGTCTCACTAAAGAAATCCCAAGTGATAAGAGCGGCGTCTGTACCCCTGTTCTCTTTCCACTGAGTATACCAGATATGAGCCACATCCTTGAGTTGGTAAGATGCTAACTCAACCCGACCATTCTCAGTTACCTGCATCACTTCAAAGATCTTCTTGACCTCATCAATGAATTTATGTGGATCCTCACCAATCTGTGATCCTAGGAACTCTGGAGGATTCATCCTAACAAAATCTTGCAGTCTGGCTGTAGCTGACCCAACATTATCACCTGCCGGAACTGGGACCCGCTGATTGTTCTGGTTGGTCACACTCTCAGCCAATATCTGGATGGAGTTCCAGAACTCTACATTCGAAATATCTTGATCTGGGACTAGAGGAGTTGCGTTTGCGTTCCTAGCATTCGCACTCCTGGCGTTAGCTCTACGAGGAGGCATGATTACTGAAACATAGAACGTCGAGTTAGAATGGAATTAGATCATACCTTACAAACGATAAAAGTAACAAGAAAATGAAGATTTTTCCTAAATCACTTTGTAGTCTCCCTCTAATTAGATGTGGTGCGCAAGACACACCCATGAAAATGATTCTACCTAGTGTGGCCTTTTAGACATCCTAGGACACTTAAACTTAGTGCTCTAATACAAAATTTATCACGCCCCAAGCTACCCCCAAGAAGCGGACACGCGACCTAGGATCACAAGTGACCCCAAGCTAACCCTACTGGTATGACATCAACATACTAAGAATAGTAATAACTGATGCGAAAGCTTAAATATCATGAAAAATAAATGATGGGGAATACCCACTCTAAAACTGAATATATCAAATCTGATAGTTTTAATACAAGATAAATATCAAACTCAAATACTAAGCTGAATCTAACTAAGTATGAAAATGGCCTCTAACTGACTAGAAGTACTCGGACATGCCCCAGCTTTAATTTAGCAAAACTGAAACTAAAAGACTGAAATGCTTAAGTAAATAACACGACTATTGTCCTCAGAGAATGAGGACTCACCACTAATGCTACTAAGCTAGAGATTGGAAACCGATCTATGCGTGATCTGACTGCTGAGGACCTGAACATATATCACGAGAAGATGTAGCCCAGAGTATGCGTCAGTACTTGAAAGGTACTGAGCATGTAGGATAGAGTAAAGCTGAAATAAACATATAACTGAACAAGCAATAAAGCAAAAGTATAATCTGAACATGATATAAATACTAAATACTGAGCTAACTGAATGCAATGACCAAATTTATCACATGCTAAGACTGAATATTGACTGTACTGAAATGAGGTCAGTGTAATAGAGTCTGACTAAATAGTGGGAGCTACTAATAACCGACATAAAACCACATGAGCTAAATGTGGAGTTTGATGTATACGCCCTATCGAGAGGATCCAATACACCCGGCCAAAGGTGTAGAGGCATGTTGGCTTGATCACTAAAATGATTCCCACAAAGGGGACTTACAACCTACATGGCTCATAGTTCTGGGACTATATGGGTGACTGATCCTAGTCCAACTCGGTATTATGATACTCCCGATAGATTAAATGATTAACACATCAAGATTGAATTTCTATAATATAATAGATAGCTCAAAACTGACATGCAAACTGAGAATGCAACAATTATGACTGATAGTGTGACATTTGTGAACTGAAGAATGGGTATATCTGTAATAACTGAATAATCTGACCTAGCATGCATAATACATGAACTAACAAATATATACAACTAGGGTTCTGAATATCATATGAAAAACTGAGTAATAACATGATAATCTGATTTGGAACATTAAATTAATTAGTTCATGATGATCTGCTGAAGTTCTAGAAACCCTAGGTCTAGTTAATAATAAGGAATCAAGAATATGACTGAATTCTAGGGACCTAATAGGTAAAAGGAACCCACTAGTAAAATCCCACATACCTGGTGACGAATTCAACAGAGATATCTTTCGATTTCGGGGCTAGGATTAATAGAACCTTGTTGTGTTCTTGAACTAGGGTTCTTGACTTTTTTTCTCCTTTCTCGCTCTAATTTACTAAGTTTTGATGAAAGATCTTACTTAAGTAAGTTCTAGTTATGTTTCTAGGCTAAAACTAACCAAAACCACGTAGTTTATGGTTAAAACAACGCAGTTTAGGGGTCCAACAAACTAGGAAAAGATCAAAATACCAAAAGACCCCTGACTTAAATTGCAGACGAGGCTGACCACGACCACTTCCACAAACCGTGAAAGGGACCATGGTACGTGGGACCGGTCGTGATCTGTGGTCCAGTGACTACTGAACTGAGGGTATGTCTCACGAGCCTTACCACGGCCCGTCTGAAGGACAACAGACCATGAAGGTCGTCGTGGTTCTCACTTGGGCTGAGGTCTGGTGGCACAGTATTTGGGATCCACTGGCTAGGCTTCTACGAACCCTCCCAGGAACCATGTGGAGGGCCACGGATAGTAAAGGTCCCCGTGGTCCTCAGTTAGGCGTGGGTCTAAGGGCTAGGCTTGGCTCTAGTCTGATAGTCTACTGGTTAAGCTTCACGGATTACCCCACGACCCGTCATCAAGACCACAGCCGGTGAAGGGTCCCGTGGTCTGACTCATGGTCCTGGTATAGTCCAACACCCCACCACGGGCAGGTCAACGGACCGTGGTCCCTGTCACGGTCTGTGGTCCCTGTCACGGTCCGTGAACCCTGCTGTGGTTCACTGCTTCAAGTAAATATATGTAATTCTTTTCTAGTTCTGGTTTTTTAGGTGTTACATAAGTAATTTAGACCCTAATCTAAGTCATTTAAGTCATTCTCTCAAACTCACCAAAAGAATTGGGTTTCTCTCCAATATTCTCTCTCTAAAAAGTGAAGAAGAAGAAGAAGAGGATTCAAGGTAGGTCAAGCGAAGTCTCCATTCTTCCAAGATTTGTGGGCATTATAATCAAGGTATGATGGTTTATTCATTGATGGATTTCTTTCATCCATGAATCCCCATGTTTTCCCCAATTTAGAATTAGAATTCCCCAAGTCAAATTAGGTTTCTTCTAATGTTATGGGTTATGATCCAATAG
Organism: Solanum piurae; assembly: GCA_029582685.1. Classification (NCBI taxonomy): domain Eukaryota; kingdom Viridiplantae; phylum Streptophyta; class Magnoliopsida; order Solanales; family Solanaceae; genus Solanum; species Solanum piurae. The sequence continues at coordinate 20,188 of JAJOOO010003107.1, read as the reverse complement.
AGTGAATTATGATTGTTTATGTTTGTTTATGATGGAATTATATGTTTTTACTTTGATTATACATGTATCAATGTGTAACCTATGATTCTAAGGTGAATTTGATATAGTTGGGTTTTATGCCATGAAAAGGGAAATTGAAGATTTAGAGGTAATCTTCTAGGATTGATGAAATACATGATAGATTGCTTGAGATTAGAGTATATAGATATGAATTGCTTAGGAGTAAACCATATAGATATGAATTGATTATATTAAAGCTTATATGATTAATCATGACTAGTCGTGCTTGAGATTGAGCCTATATGATGATATATGATTAGAATTGCTTAAGAATGAAGCATGTGATGAGAATGTCTTGAGACTTAGGCATATGTGATGATTATGGGAAGTATTTCTTTGAGAGTAAATCTAAGATGATGAACTATGAAAGTTAAGACTTTGAGAGTGAAGCTTATATGATTGAATGAATTGTAGATAGGATTGTTGTGGAAGTACTTTATCCACATGACCTATATTATGAATGTAAGAGATTATGCATGTCTTATAGAATCTATGTAAATGCTTTAATAACACTTTGAGAGTAAAGTGTAAATGATTAATATATTGATGTTGTGTTGCTTAAAAGGACATTATCATGAACACATAATGAACATGATGTGAAAGGTTTACTCACATAAATGATTCTAGGTTGAAAGGTTTACTTACCTAAGATGAATCAAAGCATGTATGAACTCTTATAGCTTAAAGTAGTGATATGATATCCCTTCATGAATAGCTTGACTTGGTAAGACAAGACCATGAATGTTAGCTTGAGATAGAAGAACTCATGGATAGCCTTGGATTGAGAAATCGTACCCTTCCAATGTAGCTTGAACTAGCATGTGAGGATGCTTGCATGATAGCTTGACTTGGTGAGGCCACACCACTTCATGATATCTTCGATTGAGCAATAGTACCCTTCCTTGAGTAGCTTGGACTTGCATGAGAGTATGCTTTCCATGATAGCTTGGTCTAGCATCGTAAGGTGTTTTTCCTTGGTAGCCTTGAATTTGTAATTTGTAACAATTCATGAGTGATGATGTATGTCGGACTAGTAGAGGGATACTCTTTCATGATTAGTGAGAATGACTAAAGAGGTACAAGTCCCTAATCAAAGTAGCGTGTTTATGATGAAACAAGATTACTTCAAGGAAGTATTGTAAGTATGTTTTTATATGAGCTTGATTGTTTGATGATAGCATATCTTGGATTAATTCTTGAGTTTCCTTCATTGATATGTATGACTAAGGTGGATGACCCTAGTCTTGAGTAAGAATAAGTTAAGGTTAGTTGAGAAGTTTTCCTCTTATGATATAATGACTTATGTGCATTGAATATCCTTATGATTTATGTTGATGTCTCTTATGATTATGGTATATGTCTTATGTTGACTAATGCCAATGTTATGCTTATGTTGATGATTTATGCTAGCCATCATATGTATTACATGTTTGTACTAACATAGACTCTTTCCTACATTCTTATCAAATGTAGGGTCCGGCGAGATCGACTTCCATCCTCTTGGCTAGGATCTTAGTAGAGAAAGTAAGTGAAGATTTGGTGATTCCTCATAGCATCGAGGATTCGAACACCTTTCCATTATGTCTTTCTTTAAAGTTTAGAACTCTTGTATGGGTTATGTCCCAAGACTATTCAAGTATTAGATAGTTTGAGACAAGCGTTAAAAAATTCCGCTTCGTTTTATGAAAAACTTTGATTGTATTGGAAAATTCTTTAAATTTGTGCACCACTTTCTATTATCTTATGTTATGATATGCTAAGTGGCTTGTATGAGGTCTCTCGGGGTCTTATACGCCTTGCTAAATCTAGGGGGTACCCCTGGTCGTGACAAACTTGGTATCAAACACAATGTTTAGAATGGTTCTAGGATGTCTCAAACCACATCTAGTAGAGTGTTGTTCATAAGTGTGAAGCGCGCCACATTTATGAATGAAAGGTTATTAGATGTGTTGGAAACTTCAATTCTTCACTTCTCTAAGTCGTTCTATAGAGTGTAACTCTATTAGGTCTTTCTCCTAATCCGTGCCCGATGGTTTTTAGGATATGACTACTACAAGGGCTAATGCTAGAAGGAATGAGGAAGACAATGAAGATCAAGAAGTTCCTCCCCAAGCTCCTCCACAAGCTCTAATTAACCCTTTAGGTGGGAATGTGACTAATCAGGAGCTTAGGACGACTTTTCAATTGATGACTCAAGACGTGATGACCCAAGCCAATAGAGAGGTGGTAGCTCCCGTGAACCCAAATGTGGGTACCACGGCGTCAAGAGTAAGGTATTTTATGAGGATGAACCCTCCGGAGTTTTATGGGTCAAAGATTGAAAAAGATCCTAAAGAGTTTATAGATAAGGTCTATAAGGTGTTACACATTATGAGAGTTACTTCGGCATAGAAGGTAGAATTGGCCGCTTACCAACTCAAAGGGGTTTCTCAAGTTTTGTTTAATCAATAGAAAGAGGCTAGATCGGTAGGAATGGGTCCCATAGAGTGGGAGAGGTTCAAAAGTGCTTTTCTAGATAGGCTTTTCCCTTTAAAGATAAGAGAGGCTTTGGTGCTTGAGTTCATTAACCTTAGGAAAGGTAATATGAGTGTTAAGGAATATGCATTGAGGTTCACTTAATTGTCTAAGTATGATCCATCTTTAGTGGCCAACTCTAGGTTGAAAATGAGTAAGTTTTTGTCGGGAGTGTTGATTTAGTAGTGAAAGAATGTCATACCGCTATGCTCATTAGTCACATGACTATTGCTCATCTGATAAATCATGCTCAACAAATTGAGGAGGCGAAACTAAAAGGGAGAGCTAGGGAGAAAAAGAGGTCTAGAAATGATGATGGTGATTCATCTCATGTAAGGTTCGATGGACATGGTCGTCCTAAGCATCGACAAAGGTTTTCCGGACAAGATTCCTCCAATGCTCCTAAGTATAGTGAGGATAGGGTGTCTAACCCTAAACTGCAAGGAATTAGTAGTGAATCCATATGGCATACTTGTGCTAGATGTGGAAAGAGACAGGAGGGTAGGTGTTTCACCGGTATGCAGGGTTGCTTTAGTTGTGGTGAAAATGGACACAAGATGAGGAATTGTCCACAGATGAAGCATAAGGGAAAGAGGGCAAGAAAGTTGCTCCTTGTGGTTCGGATGGGAATGATCCAAGGCAAAATAGGTTCTATGCTCTCCAAGATAGAGGTGAGCAAGAGTGTCCTCCGGAGGTGACTACCTGTATGTGTATTATGCTTTATTAGATTCTGGTGTTGCTTTGTCTTTTGTGACTTCATAGACTTGATATGTTAGACTTTGATGTCGTCTTTAGCAGGATGGGCTGCATTGTTGTTATGTTTTATTGATAGTAGAACCGGATATGGTCTTTATGAGTTTTGAGTATGTTTGAAAGACTTGATGAGTAGGGTATTATAAAATACATTGAGATGTTCAATTAATAGACTCCTATAAAGGGTAGTAGCGTAGTTCACCATGGTTTAGAATCATCTTGTGTGGTGGGTGTGAAATCTTAGTGATATTTTGATCCGACCTTAGAATTGAAAGAAGCGGTGCTTAGAAATTTCGTTTATGCCTTCTCCCAAGAGGGAGATGGTGTGCTTAGATAGCAAGGTCGCTAAATGTTTTTGATGTTCATGATTTGGGGTTTGCTTGATTTTCCCTCCTTTGAAAAAGGTGTAATGAGTTTGGGAAGTTTAGTCCCCATTTTGTAGGCCCATACGAGATCCTAGACCGGCGAGTTAAGAAATAAAAGAACAAAAAGTTGCTTCCATGAAAGTATTATAGAGTGATCTTATAGTGAGGGTTTTAAGTTGAGGGTGCTATTTGGGAGGCCGATAAGATATCCCGATGTCCCCATCCGGTTTCCTTATATTCCTCTTTTAGCTTGAGATGATGAGTTCCTCAAGGTTTGTTCCTTGTTTGAAGTCATGTGTGTGTTAGATGTTTTCCATGATTTCCTTATGTTGTGCATAATTATGAAAGAACTTGTGTTTTGAAAGAAAATGAGTTTGCATGATAGATTTTCCTCATGTGGTAGTGCATTGAGTATGAGTCGCCTATACACTTCATGAGAAGAATTGTGAAACATGTCGTAGCTTGGAGTTGAGAGAATTTCCTCCTTGGATGTATGTTATGAGAATAGATTGCATATAGGCTCCATGAGATTGTGTTGAGCATGCTTTTAGATTGTAGATGATAGTTCCTCCTTGAACATGAGAAATTTTAGAACCTTATGCGTTTTGGGTTGTTAGATGTAGTTCCTACCTTCCTTGTGATGCATTGAACATGTTTAGCTTAGAGTTGATGATTATTCCTCTTTGATTGTGTGCATTTATATGTGGTGCATGCATGATGGGTTGCTAGTCTTGAGTCATCTCCTTTAAGAAGTGCCTAGAGTGCCATTAAAGGACGAATGTTCCCAAGGGGGAGATATTGTAACACCCCGTATCCGAAAGAGGGAAACGTAGTAACCTTTAGAATTCCAGGTGTCACCCACGAGGGTCCAACCAACCTCGTTGTTGAAGCCACGCCCCATAGGTGGCCTCGTGGATGACCATCCTAGAAATCTGCCTAAGGCAGTAACCACGACCACAACCCACGCCCCGTTGATGGGTCCACGGCTCGTGGTTGGGCTATGTAGGTCCATGGCTCAAGTTTCATATTTTCTGAACCCAAACCACGCCCGACCCGGACGGACCGTAGTTCGATCCATGGTCCGTCGGCGGGGTCTCGTGGGTAAGTAGTAGAGACGGTTAAGTGAAGTACATAAGGGTCCTTTCCGGATTTGATTAGGCTTAAGTGGTGTGGTTTTACCCTAGTTGAAACCACATATATAAGTATTTTAGACCCCTAATGTAAATCATTTAAGTCATTCTCTCAAACTCACCAAAAGAATTGGGTTCCTGTCAAATATAATCTCTCTAGAAAGTGAAGAAGAAGAAGAGGATTCAAGCTAGGTCAAGCCAAGTCTCCATTCTTTCACACTTTTTGGGCATTGAAATCAAGGTATGATGGTTTATTTATTCATGGATTCCTTTCATCCATGAAGCCCCATGTTTTCCCCAATTTAGAAGATGAATTCCCCAAGTCATATTAGGGTTTCTTCTAATGTTATGGGTTATGATCCAAAAGAGTGGATTATGATTGTTTATGTTTGTTTATTATGGAATTGCATGTTTTTAGTATGATTATACATGTATCCATGTGTAACCTATTATTCTAAGGTGAATTTGATATAATTGGGTTTTATGCTTTGAGAGTGAAGCTTATATGATTGAATGAATTGTAGATAGGATTGTTGTGGAAGGACTCTACCCACATGACCTATATTATGAATGTAAGAGATTATGCATGTCTTATAGAATCTATTTAAATGCTTTAAGAACACTTTGAGAGTAAAGTGTCAATGATTATGATATTGATATTGTGTTGTTTGAAAGGACATTCTCATGATGTCAACGATTTACTTACATAAATGATTCTAGGTTGAAAGGTTTGCTCACCTAAGATGAATCAACTATGTATGAACTATGATAGCTTGAAGTAGTGATGTGATATACCTTTCATGAATAGCTTGACTTGGTAAGACAAGACCATGCATGTTAGCTTGAGATAGTAAAACTCATGGATTGCCTAGGATTGAGAAATCGTACCCTCCCAATGTAGCTTGAACTAGCATGAGAGGATGATTGCATGATAACTTCACTTGGTGAGGCCACACCATTTCATTATAGCTTGGATTGAGCAATAGTACCCTTCCTTGAGTAGCTTGGACTAGCATGAGAGTATGTTTTCCATGATAGCTTGGTCTAGCATAGTAATGTGTTTTTCCTTGGTAGCCTTGAATTTGTAAATTGTAACCATTCATGAGTGATGATGTGTCTTAGACTAGTAGGGAGATACTCTTCCATGATTAGTAAGAATGACTAAAGAGGGACAAGTCCCTAATCAAAGTAGCATGATTATGAGGAAACAAGATTACTCCAAGAAAGTATTGTAAGTATGTTTTTATATGAGCTTGATTGTGTGATGATAGATTATCTTGGATTGTTGCTTGAGTTGCCTTCCTTATATGTATGACTAAAGGTGATGACCCAAGTCTTGAGTAAGAATAAGTTGAGGTTACTTGAGAAGTGTTCCTCTTATGATATGATGACTTATGTGCATTGAATATGCTTATGATTTATGTTGATGTCTCTTATGATTATGGTATATGTCTTATGTTGACTAATGCCTATGTTATGCTTATGTTGACGATTTTTTCTAGCCATCATATTTAGTACATGTTTGTACTAACTCATACACTTGCCTACATTCTTATTAAATGTACGGTCCGGCGATATCGACTTCCATCCTCGTGGCTAGGATCTTAGTAGAGCAAGCAAGTGAAGTTTGGTGAGTCCTCATAACATCGAGGATTTGACCACCTTTCCTTTATGTCTTTCTTTTATTATTAGAACTTTTGTGTGGGCAGTGTCCCAAGACTATTCAAGTATTAGATGCTTTGAGACAAGTGTTAAAGACTTCCGCTTCGTTTTATGAAATACTTAGATTTTATTGGAAAATATTTTAAATTTCCACACCATTTTCTATTATCTTATGTTATGATATGCCAAGTGTCTTGTATGAGGCCTCTCGGGGTCTTATACCCTTTTTTACATCTAGCGGTGTCACGACCCAGGAGTAACCCTTTGACGTAACACGGCGTACTCGACCCCATAGGGGTGTAATACAAGCCCTTAGCATCATAACATAGGTAATAGAAGTAAAATATGGTACACTTTAAAATTTTTACAGTAGAAGTCATATTTCATCAAAACATGCGGAAGTCTTTCTATACTCTTTGTCTCAAACCATCTAATAAACTCTTGATTAAAAGTCTTGGGACGCAGCCCATACAAAATCTAAAACATAAAGAAATGACATAAAGGAAATAAGGGTTTGTCCTCGAAGCTATTAGGACTCACCAATTTTTCAACTCTTCTAGATCCTTGGAAACCTAGACTTCAAAGCAACTTAATCTCTGAAACCGTACATTTGATTAGAAAGTAGGCAATATGCGTTAGTAAAAAATGTACCAAGTATGAAATCTAGCACAACATCCTAAGAGCATCTCAAATGGTTAGTCTACATAAGACATAAGCATAAGAGATAATAACATATTCATAACATAATCATCATAGTCATAACATAATCTCCATAGTCATAACATAATCATCATAGTCATAGCATGGTCTCCAACATAAGCTTCATATAAACATACGTCAACATAAGACATAGTCATACTCATATAAGCATAAAAGACTCTTAGTCCTCTTTGCCATAATAGCACCATTCTCAAGTAACCTCAAAAGCATACATGTGCAAACCAAGAATAGCATCCCATAATACCACCCAAGCCAAGTATCCCTTTTTGGTCATCTTAGTAATAGTCTATATGCATGGTCAACTCTTTAAGATTTTCTATGCCATAAGGGAACCATACTTCTAAGTAACCTCAAAGCACAGTTGTGCAATGCATGAAATGCATCCCATACTACCCTTCACACTAAGCATAACCTTGAAGTCATCTTAGTCATATTCACACTCCTTTGGCCTCATTATAAACTTAACTTCTCATAATTAAGGGAATCTCTCACCTTTAGTCAACTATAGCTAGGAAGGGAAACTATGGCACAATCCTATATCAACTCTTTTCTTTGGTAACCCTAAGTCATACATGTGCAATGTATGAATATCACCCCATAATACTACTCACGCTAAGTACTACTATTAGGTCCTTATACTAATACTTCTTGACTTGGAACCTAGTTCCTCTTTATAACTTTAGAACACTATGAGGTACTCTCTTAAGCACATCTTAGTTAATATCTATTTAAAGCCTTGGAACACTATGAGGTACTTCCTTAAGCACATCTAAGCTCATTACTAACATGGATTCTATGAGACTCTTACTTAAACATGTCTAAATCCCTTCTACTTTGAACACTATGAGATACTCTCTTAAGTATGTCTAAGTTACTTCTTCACATGGACCCTATGAGATACTACCTTAAGCATGTCTAAGTCCATTTATACTCTTGAACACTAGGAGGTACTTCATTAAGTAAGTCTTAGTTCAATTATGTTGTAGAACACTACAAGATGCTTCTCAAGCATGTCTTAGTTCATAGGATATGGAGATTGCTACTAGGAACCTTGACTCAACTAAGTGAAGGCTCCCATTTCATGAGACCTAACTTTGGGAAATCCCCCACTCTACTACGTAAGAGTTCCCCCTTTAACTTGGATAGTCCTCACATCAACTAGGTGTGGTTCTCCTTATTCCTTGGTGCCCGGACCCTATCTTGTGTGACACTCCATCTCATTGTCAATATCCACTTGGAGTCAAGCATACACCCTAAGATTTACTTGTTAAGCCTTGCTTAACACTCATTTCTCATGGAAGAATGCCCTTGACAATAAATCCATGTTCAAGTGATTCTATCACTTTCATCCATCAAGCATTCATAAGGTAGGTTAGGTGAGTATAGGACTTTCACCACAATCCAACGTATAAAACTTCTATTCTCTTTTAGACTTTACTCTCAAAGCCTTGACATCAATAGGTAATCACATTAGCTTCCCCCTAAAGCTCTAGCTATTATGATCACAACCTTACACTCAAGGTTTCTTTCTTAATATCTTATTTTTACCTAGATTTCAAGGTAACTTGATCACATCTTTCATTACTAGTTGTTTCTAGTCTCAATTGATCATAAAGGTTCAATTCTAACTTTACAAGTCAAGATCAATCATATAATATAGAGTCTAGTTCAATTCATGATTATAGGATCCTAACTTTGATCATTTACTACACATGACATTGATTTAGGAACATCACCTATGAACCTTCAATTTTGCCTCTAATGGCATAAACCCACAAAGATTACATTCATCAATTTAGATTAGGGTTTACCATAGAAATCACATGAAATAATCATAATATCATTAAAAAAAATCTAAATCAATCATAATTGAGTGTTATCCACTAGATTGGAATCACACCCAAACCCTACCCACAATGCAAGAACAACCCTAGCTAGAATTGAGTTTTTAATTTCACAAGTGAGGGAAACTATGAGGGCTCTATGGGTGGAAGAACCCATAGATGATTAATCTTAACATACCTTGATTCAAATACCTAAATAAAGCTCTCAACAATGGAGGAAATCTTCCATCTTATCTTCTCTTCTTCTTCTTCTTCTTCACTTCTTCACTTCTTAGAGAGAATATTTGGACAGTAATTTGGGGGTTCTAAGATGAATGAGATAATGAATTAGTTTTAGGGTCTCATTAGGTATTTATAGGTGGTTATTTAAAAAATTAATCGACCTCCCTAAGCCCTAACTAATTACTTAATTAATTCCCTAAACCCCTCAACTAAAACTAAAACTCCAAAACTGCCAGGACCTACGGATGCCCCACCTACGGACCGTAAATGGGTTGACGGACCATACTGGTCCCTTTGTAGGTTGCATTTGAGGCTTGAAATTTTCAGACAAATGCAGGCCTTGACCCACGACCCCCCCTATGGGGAGTGGGTCCACCTATTGGCTTTAGGTGGCCAAGCGTAGGTCTGCCCAGATTTGCAGATTAGGGGCCACTTTTGGGGTCCCCCTCAAGGACCCCCATGGGTGGTCCTTGGGGGGTCGTACCCGGACGTTTAACCCCTAAAACCCCTATTCTAAGTACGGAAATCAATTTTACGAGTTTTAATTCTCATACCTCACTTCAAAACTCTTACGAAAGGCTCTAGAACCCACTAGTTCATCTCACTAAAATCCGGGATATTACAAGGGGGTACCCCTGGGTCGTGACACCCGGGAACCACCAAGATGTACCATGATTTGAAGTATATCTATTGGTGGAATGAGTTGAAGAAGGATATTGCGGGATTCACTAAGTGTCCTAATTATCAACAAGTGAAGGTTGAGCATCAGAAACTTGGAGGTTAATCCCAAGACATTGGTATTCCTACTTGGAAGTGGAAAGATGTGAATATGGACTTCATAGTAGGGTTGCCACGTACTCAGCAACAACATGCTTCGATTTGGGTAAAAGTAGATCAGATGACGAAATCGGCTCATTTTATTCCCATCAAGGTTTCTTACTCGGCGGAAGATTATGCTAAGTTGTATTTGAGAGGGATGGTAAGGCTGCATGGAGTGCCCTTGTCCATTATTTCCTATCGTGGTACTCAATTCACTTCTCAGTTTTGGAAGTCTTTCCAAAAGGGCCTTAGTACTCATGTTATGCTTAGTACGACCTTTCATCCCCAAAATGATATGCAAGCAGTGAATACTATCCAAACTTTGGAAGACATTTTGAGGGCTTGTGTGATTGATTTTAAGGGTAATTTGGATGACCATTTTCCATTAATTAAGTTTGCCTATAATAATATCTATCACTCGAGTATTGATATGGATCTATTTGAGGCATTTTATGGTAGGAGGTGTAGATCTCCTATAGGCTGTTTTGAGGTGGGTTAAGTTACCCTAATAGGTGCCAAATTTGTACATGAGGCTATAGAGAAAGTTTGACTATTAAGAGAAAGGTTGAAAATGGCTCAAAGTCGGCAAAAGTCATATGTTGATGTTAGAAGGACAGAGCTTGAGTTTAATGTTCAGATTGAGTTTACTTGAAAATCTCACCCATGAAGGGTGTAATGACGATTGGTAAGAAAGGGAATCTTAGTCCCCATTTTTTAGGCCCATATCAGATTTTGAGATGTGTTGGTAAGGTTGAATATGAACTTGGTTTACCAAATGAGTTGGCATCAGTGCATCCAGTTTTCTATGTCTCCATGTTGAAGAAATGTGTTGGTGATCCGATGTCTATAGTTTCCTCAGAGGGTTTGGAAGTTAAAGAGAATATTTCTTACAAAGAGGTTCCGATTGAGGTTTTTGACCGGCAAGTCAAGAAGTTGAGAAACAAGAAAATTGCTTCCGTGAAAGTGTTATGGAAGAATAATTTAGTTGAGGGTACCACTTGGGAGGCCGAGGTTGATATGATGTTTCGATATCCTCATCTCTTTCCTTCTACTCCTACTCTAGCTTGAGGTAATGAGTTTCTCATGGTTTAATCCTATTTTGGAGTCATGTGTGTTTGTGTGTTTATGTGTTTACATGATTTCCTTATGTTATGCATGTTCATGAAAAAACTTAAGTTTCGAAAGAAATGACTTATATGATTTATTTTCCTCATATTGTTGTGCATTGAGTACGAGTTGCCTATAGACTTCATGAGATGATTATTGAACATGCATTAAATATGCTTTTCAGAATGAAATGCATTAAGGCTCCATGATATTGTGTTGAGCATGCTTTTAGCTTGGAGAAGGTAGTTCCTCCACTAAACATGATTTATGTTGAAATTTCATGCATATTGGGTTGCTAGATGTAGTTCCCACTTCCTTATAATGCATTGAGTATGTTTAGCTTGGAGTTGATGTTTCCTCCTTTATTTTGTGCATTTTGATGAGTTGCATGCATGATGGGCTGCTAGTCTTGAGTCTTTTCATTAAAAGTATGCCTAGAATCTCATTCGAGGACGAATGACCCCAAGGGGGATATATTGTAACACCTCGTATCCAAAAAAAAGTCCAAATATCAGCTTTTCAAAAGTTGCTGGTGCGAAACCACGCCGACCACCCACGACCCGTGAATGGAACCACGAACCGTATGTGTGGTCCGTGGTTGGCCTACCTAGTAGTGGTATGAGGGCCAAGAACCACAGCCAGACCTACGGACTGTAGGCCAGACCACAATCCGTAGTTCGAAGCCCCAAAATCATAGTTTGTGATGACCAACGATGGTCCACCAGGACGGGTGGTAGGTTAGACCACGGTCCGTCGACTAGGGTCCATTGGTGGTCAACTGACAGTTATTTTCAGGGTTAGTTGGGTCTTTTCCTAAATAATTAACTCCAATACTATGCCATTTTTCCTATGTTAAGGACCACTATAAAAGTCTTTTTACCCCCAAATTAGACACATTTACTTCATTCTTCCAAAAACACAAAAGAAGATTAAAACCTCCTCTCGAATAATTTTCTCTCTAAAACATGAAGAAGAAGAAGAAGAAGAAGAAGAAGAAGAAGATGATGATGAATTATTCACCTAGTGTTTCAAGCTAAAGTCTCAATTCCTCCATTAAAGGCTAAAATTTGGATTCAAGTTATGGTAGTTTTCATCCATGAATACCTTTCATTCATGGAGTCCCCAAATTCTCCTATTTTCAAAGTAGAATTTTCCAATTAGCTAGGGTTTTCTTCAATTAACATGGGTTCTCTTGATTATTAATTTAAATGATTGAGTTATGTTTTAATATGCATGAATTTATTATTTACAATGCTTTTATGATGTTTCCCCTATGAACCCATGTAAACCCCCATGTTTTCCAAATTGTGATCATATGAGGTAGGTTGTTGATTATGAAAGAGGAGTTCTATGAATTAAAGCATGAAGTGATAGAATCACATGAATTTATGATAAAATCCCTAACTAATCCTTGAATTCTAGATGTGGTGATTATAAGCAAGTGTTGAACCTTGAAAGGGCGAAGTATGAGTTTATGCATGATCTTATGCAACCTATGTAAATGTTTTAAGGGTTCTTTGAGAGTAAAGTGCCAATGATGATGTTTGATGTTGTGTTGTGAAATGATATTCTCATAAATACATACTAGCATGATGTGAAAGGTTTTCTCACATAATATGGATTCTTAGGTTGAAAGGCAATTCTTACCTAATTGAATCAAAGAGTAAGAGCTATTCTAATGAAACTAGCTTGGATTTCTTATCCTAGGATACCTTTCCATGGATAATGAGAATAAGTAAGAAATGACAATTTCGTGGGAATAATGCTTAGGACTGAGTGGATACTACTGTGAGATAGAAGCTCTCCCATAGTAGAGGTCGAGTTTCTAGAAGTAATCTCTTGAGATGGAAGCTCCCTGTAGTAGAGGTTGGGTTTCTAGTAATAATCTTTTTATCCCTTAAACTAGGTGCCCCCGTAGGATGATTAGCTAGTGGATTCACTTAAGCTAGAAGTTCATGGTTCTACCTTAGGCAAGCAGAACAACCCTTTTCGGTGTGGGAAGACACCAGGGGATCATGTTATAGCTCACATGGTCTTTATGTCGGTTAAGGCTAATTTTTCCCACAACAAGATGAATAATGAACTAAGGTTACTTCAAGAAGTAGCGCATCTGAGTTCAAAGGTTTTAAAGATGATGTTAGCTTGCATTGTCCATGATGTTATGACTTATGTTTTCTAACGCTTTTATATCATGTTTTAGTTGGTCAATTGCATGTCACTTATGTAATGTCCATTTTAACACGTTTTAAATGTTTTTTATGCATAGCTATCATACTTGGTACATTGTTTTGTACTAACACATACTATTTCCTACATTTCCCCAAATGTAGGGTCCGATAGAGAAGGTTCCCAATTTTGTGGCTAGAGCTTGGATTTAATTGATTCCTGAGCTTAGTGAGTCCTCATGGTTCAAGGACGGATTCCATTGTTTAGTTTCTATTTTTTATTTCACTTTTGGACATGATGTATGGGCTAGGCCCAATTTCATTCTATTGTATCAGATGACTATGATGAGACAAAGTGTCTAGACTTCTGCTTTTCATTTTATAAAATGTTTTGGACTTGGACTACTGTTTTACTCTTATTGTTCTATTTCTTATGTTATTAGAGCTAAGTGGCTTGTATGGAGTCCTTCGGGGTTCTATACGCCATGTTACATCTAGGGTGTACTCTTGGGTCGTGACACTTAGTGTTTATAGAGGGTAATCATGTTTGAATTTAAGTGCCACCCATGAAGGGTGTAATGATGTTTTGAAAGAAGGGCAAGCTTAGCCCTAGATTCATTAGACCTTTTGAGATTTTGAGCTAAGTGGGATAGGTAGCCTATAATTTGGCCTTGCCACCTAGATTATGAGTTGTACATCTTTTGTTTCATGTCTCCATGCTTCAGAAGTATGTTCTGGTTGTGTCCCATATGCTTTCACTTTATTCGATTGTGTTGGGTCCAGACTTGTCCTTTTGGGAGGAATCTATAGCCATTTTGGATAGGAAGGTCGGATAGTTTAGGACCAAGGAGATTTCTTTAGTAAAGGTGAAGTGGAAGCACCGTTAAGTTGGTCAGGTGATTTAGGAGATTGAGCCCAATGTGCGTATCATATATCCTCAGCTTTTTTAGGCTTATGGTCCTTTCTTTTGCTTTATGTTCGAGGTTGAACATGATTTTTAGTAGTGGAAAATGTAATGACCTAGAAGGTCATTTTGGAAATTTTCATAAAATTACTATTTTACCCCTCTCGATATTGACCTCAAGTTATTTTTTATTGGATTTTGAAATTTATTTTGAGCTTTGAGTAAAAAGTGGTGAATTATGAAAGTTTTTGAATTCAGACACTAAAATTATTAAAATGTGAATTTTGGTGTCTTTTGGAGTTTTGAGTGTCAGAATGGAATTTCATCGATATTTGTCCCAAAAATAGGTCTAAGAGAGTTTTCCATTACAGAATCAAAATATTTTTGAGGATTTGAGGTCCTTAGTTCAATATTGTGAAATTTTAGCCTTTAGGTTAACTTTGGTCAACATTCAGGGTTCGGATGCTCAAATTGGATTTCTGATAGTTTTGTTGGATTCGGGGGATGATTTTAGGCCAAAAGGAGGTGTTGGTTGATATTTTAGAAGTCCCAATATTGATTTGACCTTTTAGGTATCATGATAAGTTTCTTGTGACTTGCACTGATTTTAGGTCAAGAAGACCTTGAATTCTTGTTTCGATGGTTCCATTATGTCTGGAACATCGAGTTTAGGCAAGTTGCATATATGGTTTTTGTGTACGGGTATCTAAATAAATCTTGAGTTTTTTTTAATGATTTTTGAGTTGGATGTGATTACTAGTGCCTACTATACCTTGTGATCTTGATAGGGTTGTTTATTTTAGTGAACCTCGCGTTAGCAAGACCTTGATTGCAAAAGCAAGGGAGGTGAGACCCCAAACCTTTGCAAAAAATGGCCTATTTGCAATCGTGACCTTTGCAAAAGTGAAGGTCGGTTCACAAAAGTGAAGGCCAAGATTTTTCTGGGATTTGCTATTGTGAACTAGAGATGCTTTTACAATATCAAAGAGGGGTTTTAGACCTTAAATTTCGGGATTTTCCACATTTTGAGTTTTGGAAAACCTTGGCGACGATTTTAAAGAGATTTTACATGGTGAATCATTTGAGCAAACTTTTGTAACTCTAAAACTTCATTTATCATTAACCATTTGTGGATTTCAACATCAAAATTTGAGATTTTGATTGGAAAATGGGAAGGGTTTTCAAGAACTTGAGTTCTAAAGTAAAATGGTGATTATGAACATATTTTAATTTCTTTTTTAGAAATGGTTTTTACCAATGAGTTCCAAATACCTTGGGTAAGATTTTGAAGTAAAGATTTCAGATTCAAACGTCATTTTCATAACTAGGTCTTTGAGTTGATTGATCCATTTTTCAAAGTGTATGATATGAATGTTTTTATTTACGAAATCTTATTGTGATTACTTGATTAAACAAGATGGTGTGGCTTTGGACATTGTTTGGAAAGGGAATACTCAAGTCTTGGATTGACTTTTTGTTGAATTGAGGCAAGTGACTTTTAAACCTTGTAAAACTTATAGAATCTTGAATTTCCTTTCATTGTGTTGGGATAATAAATGGGAATGAGGTGATGGGTTCAATTATTCCTCTTGATTGATCTTAATGAATTAAAAAAGGATTAATGAAAAATGCAACGTGTGGACAGTTGTTCTTTGTGAATTGCCTTATTGTGGACCTTAATTTGTTGATTGATGATATGCTTGATGGAATCATTGTGAACTTGAATTGCTTGAATTTACTGTCTCTTCCTTATGGTGTGAAATTGCTTATTTGTATTGATTTCTATGTACCGTGATGAGATATGTAATGATAAATCCAAAGGAAAATGGTTCCAGTTATTGATATTGATAATGACATCATTGTCGGTGAATGTTATTGATACTGGAGTTACCGGTGAGTGTGATTATGCCGAGATCATTGCGTGCTAGTTTTATTAAGATCAAGATCATTGCCAGCGAGTGCTATTGATGCCAAGGTCATTGTCTTCAAGTGTTATTGATGTCAGGGTCATTGCTGACGATTGTTATTGATGTCGAGGTCATTACCGACAAGTACTTGGAGTTTGGGTGTTCCCATGAGTTTCTATTGGTATTTGTGCATGATAATCTTGATACTTGTGTTTGGTATACTACATTGTTGTTCTTGATGACCTTGATAAATATGATTGATGACTTGGTACGTGCGATTGATGACTTGATACTTGTGATTGATGAACTATAATTGTTGGATTGTGATTATGGAAATTGGTGAACTATGCTTGTGAACACTTAGGTTGGGATGATTTATGTGTTGGTTGAGTTGAGGCGGTTCGGTTAGGATGAAAAGAGTAATCATATTCTAGCTTACTTTTACTTTTTAGGTGGACCGCTTGCTGAGTACCGTGTTGTTTGGTACTCACTCCTTACTTCTAGACATATGTAGGTTTTGAGCTCGGACCCATGTGATCTTCTTTTTCATATGATCTTTCGAGGCTTTCAAAGGACTTGCCATCCCGGTGGATCCTCTTGCTTTTTTACTTTATATTTTGTCTGTTCAAGAGACAAAGACATTGAGACTTGTAATTATCTTTCAATTTTGTATTATATACATTAGTGGCTTGTACGTATGAAAACCATGTTTTGGTGTTATATTAGAATGATTAAGTTTTTTCTCTTGTATTATTATTGTCTTACTTTCTACATTTCTTTCGTTTCATTGGTTTAGGCTGACTTGTCTTGGTTGAATTAGATGAGTGCTATCACGTCCATTTTTGAGTCGTGACAAAGAAAGGCTTGCCAAATCCTTTTGGCGTATCGTCAAGTAGG
Organism: Solanum piurae; assembly: GCA_029582685.1. Lineage (NCBI taxonomy): Eukaryota > Viridiplantae > Streptophyta > Magnoliopsida > Solanales > Solanaceae > Solanum > Solanum piurae. The sequence continues at coordinate 3,119 of JAJOOO010003107.1, read as the reverse complement.
AATCCGACACACCAACTTGTCCTTCAATTTGGTACTTTACTTCAACCTACACATTCAACACATATTATTAAAAAAAAGTAATTATAAAACTTGGGTTGCCTCCCAAGAAGCGTTTTAGTTTACATCGTGGCATAACATAGACATGCCTTCAATAACCATCAAAATAAACCACTTATATCATTCCCATGCAAGAATTCTTCCCAAAGTAGAGCTTCAACCTTTGTACATTTACCTTAAAACTAGAGCCATCCTCACTTTCAACATCGATCGCTCCATTTTCAAATGTACAAGACACCTTAAAAGTTCCTGACCACTTCGATTTTAGCTGTCCCAGAAAGAGCCTCAGCCAAGAATCATAGATTAACACAAGATCCCCTACTTTGAACTCTGGATGTAGAATTTTGGCGTCATGCCATTTCTTCATTATCTCCTTATAGAAGACTGAACTCTCATATGCTCTCAACCTAAACTCCTCCAATTCATGAAGTTGATCAACACGGCCCTTTGAAGCATCTTACCAATTGATTTTAAGGCCCACAAAGCTTTATGCTCCAATTCCACCGGTGAATGGCATGTCTTCCTAAAAACCAACTGATATGATGACATACCTGTAATGACTCGAAAAACTAGTAGGTAAAAACTAGAACCTTACGAGTGTGTTGTTGAGTTTTTGTGGGATGTTATGTTGTAAAATGAGTTCCTGAGCTTAGGTTTAGGGGTTATATGTCATGGTACGACCCCCACAAGGACTAACCAAGGTTCCTTGAGGGGGACCCTAAAGCCTAACCCCAAGGCTACCCCAATTAGCCAAAAGCTGCCAAAAACCAAGGAGCTACGGATGGGACCTACACCCCGTAGGTCCATCCACGCCCCTTGGAACCCATTCATAGGTCAAGGCCCCAAGTGAGGGGTTCCTGAACCAAACCACGGACGTGCAGTATGGGGCGTCACCCCACTCACGGTGTGTGGGTTTGTGGCGTGAGTCTCACCTGTGCATTCTCCCAAATCTCGGCCAAGTTAGGGGCAATATGGTAAATTCCTAATTAATTAGTTATCGGTTGGGGATGGTTTATTTTGATTAATTAGAATTATTTAAGGCTTTTTAAACTATTAAACTACCTTTTACAATTCATTATCTCCAAAACACACAAAAATAGAAACGGCCCCTCTCTAAATAATTCTCTCTCTAGAAACCACCATTGGAGAAGAAGAAGTAAAAGTTTGGAGCTCAAGAATTCACCCTTTATCTTCAATTTCATGGAGTTTCATCAATTGAGGTATGGTATTTTTCATCCTTGGTTAGTTTCCACCCCAGGAGTCCCTTCAAAAGACGATTTCAAAGTTTCCAAAATACCTCAAAAAGTTAGGGTTTCAATCTAAGCATGGGTTCAACTTCAAAAACGTTTTCAAAGGTTTATATATGATGAATTATGATTTAATTCATGAATTAATGTTATTTTAATATGGAATTCCCCTATGAACCCATGTTTTCCCCAAAATACTAAATTATGAATTGTGATTTGGGATTGATTGATCATGGAAGTATGTGAAGAGATTAAGTTTATATTGATTTATTTTATTGCATTATGTCATTATTTATGCCTAAATTGTAGTAGTCTAGTTGTGTTGGTGAATTGTGATTCATGGCCTTGAAGGGTAAAGTATGAAGGATTGATGTATGATCATGATGTTATGTTTATGAATGTCAATTCAATGAAAGTAATGTGATCATGTCTAGAATGAAACTGTGTAATTATTGGAAGGTTATTCTCAATTATACACTAATGAATGATGATGATAGAATGTGAAAGGTTTCTTCAATGTAATGTTACATCTTGAATTGGTAGGCTTTGGGCATCCTCTTCTTGTGTGAATGATAGTAATGTTGAATGATATACCTTGAATTGGTAGGCTTAGACATCCTCTTCTTTTGTAATTAATGTATCTTGACATAATGAACATGAATCGATAGGCCACTGACATTCCTTTCATAAATGACTAATAAAGTGTTCTAAGGCTATGTTTTGAATCGATAGGCCAATGTCATTCCATTCATAATGAGCCACTGAACTAATGTAATGATGACTCTTGAATCGATAGGCCTGTGGAATTCCTTTTCTAAAGAGTCAATGAACTAATGTAATAATTAATCTTGAATCGAGAGGCTTATGGCGTTCCTTTCATAAGGATTCAATGAACTATCTTAATAATATACCATGAACCGATAGGCTTATGGCATTCCTTTCATGTGTAGTAATGTACCTTGGGTCGATAGGCCAATGGAATTCCTCTCAAGTACAATAATGTTAATCTGAATGAACTACTCTATGGGAATGGAGGCTAAGCACTGAGTGGATATGGTAAGATGGAAGCTCTCCCCACGTTAGGCTTGGATTTAATGAACATATTTATTATCCCATAACTATGTGCCCACATAGGTTATTAGCTAGTGGATCCACCTAAGCTAAATGTTACTGGTCCTACCTTAGGAAAGAAGACCACCTCTTTACGGTATGTGGTTATGACACCGGATTCCATGTCAAGCTCACATGGTCTATGTCGGTTAATGATTATTCCCATCATGTGAGATACGTATTATGGTTTCTTGAGAAGTTCTATGAAGTGTGGGTGGTAGTATGGGATGCCATCCATGCATTGCACGAGTAGGCTTTGAGAGGACTATGGTCTGATTCTCCAATATCTTAATGTCTAATGAACAAATGTGCTCTTAATAAAGCTAATGAGAATGTGCTCTTAATGAAGCTAATGAGAATGTGCTCTTAATGAAGCTAATGAGAATGTTCACTTAAATGCTTAATGTAATGATGCATACTTTATTTGGATTGTATTATGAGTTACTTTCCTTGTCATGACTTATGAAATATATGTGTTCCTTATGTATGAGTATTGACTAAAAATGAGTATGAAAAATGGTAAGTTCATCTAAGGTGACCTCAAAGTGGTACTTAGTGGGAATAGTAGTATAGGATGCTATTCTTACATTGCACAAGTATATCTTATGGTTACTTAAGGTGAATGTTCTAATGTGATGAAATGACTTATATGTTGAATGTGATTGTATCTTATGCCTTTTGCTAAAGTTCATGATGTTTTCTTAA
>JAJOOO010003106.1:0-38846 GCA_029582685.1 Solanum piurae | reverse complement strand
AACACATTCCTAGTTACTTTTAATAATCTAAATATAAATAAATACTTAGTTCAAAACTATCTTTTTATTGTTTTTATTTTATTTCAATTTAAATCCCCCCATTTTTTATATAACGACTATTGAGTTAAATATTTGCTATTGACAAATATTCTTCCATATTCTCTGTGGGATCGACCCCGACTAATAGTTGGGTAAATATATTGCATACAATCGTTTATATTTCTTTTCAAGAAGTATATTTGAACGTTATCAGTGGTGAGCATGACGCCCCGTGGAGGTGGCCGTTGAGGGGAGGTAGAACCCACCCTAAGGCTAGCCCCTTCTCACTGACCTCCAAACGGATCGTGAAGGGGAAAATGACTCATAAAGTTGGTCGTGAGGTGGGACAAGGGTTCAAGGGGCCTTCCCAAGCCACTAGTTCAGGGTCACGATTGCCAAGAAGGCTCGTGGACCCTGAGACGGCTCGTGAGGTCCTCCATCTAGGGGTTCGCATCAGCTGTAAATCAGTAGCAGTTGGGTCTTTTCCTAATTATTTTATCTTGATACTATGTCATTTTTACCTTACCTAGAACCCCTATATAAGTGATTTTAACCCCAAAATCAACCCATTCAAGTCATTCTCTCAAATTTACAAAAGAAGAACAAGTCTTCCTCTCATATATTCCTCTCTCTAGAAAGCTTAGAGAAAAAGGGTTAAACCTAGGGTTCCAAGTCAAGTCTCCAATTCCTCCATTGAAGTTAAGAAATTTGGCATTGAGGTATGATAGTTTTCATCCATGAAGTCCATTCATCCATGGAGTTCCCAAATTCTCCAACTTATAAAGATAGATTTCCCCAATTGAGTTACAGTTTTCTTCCATGTCATGGGTTCCTTTAATTATTGATGTATTTGATTGTTTTATGATCTATAAAGCATGAATTGATATAAATACATTATTTAATGATGAATTCCCATGAACCCATGTCCAACCCATGTTTTCTAGATATTGATGATTGAAAGTGGGTTTCGAACCATGAAAGGTGAATTATGGAATTATGTATGTTCTTTAGAAATTGATGTAAATGTTTTAAGGATGCTTTAAGAGTGAAGTATCAATAATGTTGTTATTGTTGTGTTGTTGAAAGGATTTCTCATATACACATGAAAGCATGATTTGTGAAAGGTTTTCTCACATAATAAGGGTTCTTAGAGTTGAAAGGTTTTCTCACCTAAAATGAACCAATGATAAGGATCTATTCTAATGATGAGGCAAGAGATGATTACCCATGCTCTCTAATTAAAAACCAAGAGGCGATTACCCATGTCATATGATGTAAGGACAAGAGGCGATTACCCATGTTCCTTTAAGAGGTAGGATGAATATGAATAAGAACTATTTTCTTGAAGCTAAGCTTAATACCGAGTGGACAAGTGGCGATTACCTATGTCCCCTAAACTATGTGCCAACATAGGATTGTCTAGATAGACATTAGCTAGTGGATCCACATAAGCTAGAAGTTCATGGTTCTTATCTTGGAAAGTAGGACAACTCTTTTAGGTGTGAGAGACACCGGATTTCATGATGATAGCTCTCATGGTCTTATATGTCGGTTTAAAGCTACTTCTCCCAAGCAAGCTATGATGAACTAAATTTACTTCAAGGAAGTATCTCACATATGTTTAAGATGATGACTATGTGCATTGACCATGTTTTTATGACTCATGTTTTCTATAACCTTATCTCATGTTTTAGCTTGGTCATTACATTTCATAAAAGTATCTCTTTTAAGAATGTTTTTATATGTTATGTGCATGGATATCATACTAGGTACATATTTTGCACTAACGCATACTCTTGCCTACATTTTCCTAAATGTAGGGTCCGGCAATCTGGGTTCCCAGTTTCGTGGCTACAGTTCGTAGAGGACGTTTCGATCTTTGGTGAGTCCTCATGCTTTGAGGATCGGACATTTATCATTTTCAGTCTTTCCTTACTTTCATTTTTGGAATTCATTCTTATGTACTAGATGGCTTGAGGCAATGATTAGATTCCGCTATGCTTTATAAAAACTTTGATATATTGAACTGTATTTTAATCTCTTTCATTCTATTATCTTGTATGATGAAAGCTAAGTAACTTGTATGGGGTTTCTCGGGGTCATATACTCTATGTTACACCTAGGGGCTACCTTGGGTCGTGATAGATCGTCGTAGTTCCAAATTGACAAATGTTTGTATTCTTCTATCTAGTTGTTGAGTCTGTGTCACCAATTCATAAGTAACTGATTGTTGCATCCCAGAAAAGAGTCCTCCAATCCAAGAAGTATAACTTTGTTGAATTGGACTCTTCTAATAAAAACCCTTATTAGAAAAATCTTTCTATTTTTGTTACCCTCAATCTTCTTCTTTTTTGTTACCCCCAATTCTGTTTTTATTTTCATTACCGCCAATTCTCCTTTCTATGATTGATTTTATCGCTGAACAAAATTGTTTAGATTTCTATTGAAAATTGTAGTGATTTGCATCTATGTTCGACCCGTAATGCTGATTCTTTTTCTTGTTTTGATTTTTATGATATCTTTGAGTTGATCAAAACGACATTCATGTTTTAGGTCAATGGATGCTAGAAGTGTTTGAAAATCTATAATTTTTTTATGATTCTTGGGAGTTCTTCAAAATTTTGTGTTAAGAGAACCTGTTTTTCTGTTGTGTTCTGTTAATGGGTATTTCATTTTCCAGGCTAATCATCTAGCTTTGATTTTCTTTGTTTGTTAATGTATATATTTTTCCTGCTATTTTTTCTAAAAGGGAAAAAATTACACTAACAATTTGTAACACCCCGACTTTTCGAAACGTCTAAAAATACTCGTATCTCCATGGAAAGACAAAGAGGGTGGGTAATAAATTAAGAATGATTTGGTATGTCCAATTTTAAGTGTTCAAGTGTTGCATATCAAGTTTTGAAGTTAGGTAAGTGGAAAAATCAAAGTTGACGGAAGTTATCGTAAGTTCCTTTTTAAAGATTTCTCTGAAATTTGGGTCTAATGTCTCGGAGATTTTATCCCAATCTATAAGGAATTATGGGGCCCACAAAATATCGAATTGAAGGTCTACGAGTCTAGTTTCCAACGCATCAAACCATTTGTTCATACGTCTTCAGAATAGAGAGATATTTGCGTTTTTGTGGGACTGCGCAAGCAGGCATGTGAGGTTGGGCCCTAAGTCGGTGGAACTTTACATATATCTTCTACTTCGAACGTTTTATTCATTTTTTTAGCGAAGAACCAACAAAATTAGAGAAACCCATTTCTAGGATAAACTAAAGTGTAGATTTTCTCGACATAAGTCCTTGACGAAAGTTGTTCTACGCGTTGGGCTCATCATCGTGGTATAATTTGTTTTATCAATTTCGTAGAATATCACACTTTAGTGTTGGGACAGCAAGAGTTTGGATATATTTAAAGGTTATGAGGCGTATTACAAACTTAAGATCGAGTATCGAGGGAGTTATGAGTAAAAGTCGCTAGGTCACGTTAATTCAGCGAAAAAGGTATGTTAAGGCAATTCTCTTCTTACGGCATGTTTCCGTAAAGCTTAGGAGCAATGTAATTGAGTCGTCATCGTTGTTATACTTGTAGCCATTATTGTTGATTGTTGGCTGCTCGAATGGATATAATCCTCTCTTATCGGGTTTCTTATTCAGTAGTAGCGTCCCTATGTTGGACACGACTTAGAGGCTATTTGTATAGGTTGCTTATAACTAAATTGCTCGCTTTTGGCTATTGGATTGTTATTGTTATCCTTTGGGCTATTGTGATTAGCTGCAAGAATGTGATATATGCCTAGAAGGGATATGTTCTGTCGACAGGGCTATATTGACACCTAGAAGGGCTATGAGTTGTCTACAGGGCTATATTGATGCCTAGAAGGGCTATGAGTTGCCTACTGGGCCATGTTTTTGCCTAAGAGGGCTATGAGTTGCCTATATACTATATTAATGCCTAAGAGAGTTATGTGCTGCCTATGGGGCTATATTATTGCCTAATAGGGCTAGGTGACTGCCTACGGGGCTAGGGGACTACCGATAGGGGTATATAGACTGATTGGCACCTTCTGGGCTTATGGGGGCCTGGGTAGGTGGTCTTGTGTGTTGTTTGTACCTTCCGAGCTTATGGGGGCTTGGTTAGGTTGTTGTTTTATTATTTTTGATAAGTTTAGATTTAGGAGCAGGTCAGTATGTTTATCTTATTCTTGATTTATTTACCGGATTACTCCAGTATATTAGGACATCTGCTCGTAGTCTATTGTCTTTCATACTCTGTACATTATTTTATACTGACGCCCCATTGCCTGGGGGAGCTGCATTCATGCATGCAGTTCCCGACAGACGACCTAGTAGACCTCTTCAGTAGTAGGATTGACTTCTATCTGGTTGGCTAGCCCCTTTTCTCTGGAGCTGCTAGAGTTGGGAGGTTTGTTAGCTTTTGTTGTATATATTTTCATGGGTAGGTTGGGGCCCTGTCCCGCCAATCTTTACTACTCTTAGAGGTTTGCAGACTAGTGTGTGGGGTTTATAGCTACGTTATGGCCATGTTGGCCTAGTTTGTTGGTTTGTTGAAGCTTGTTAGTTGTGTGATGCATTGTCTTGATATACCTGCTTTTAGTTTCGGTATAGAGATCATGGTGGCATCGGCAACACAATCATGACTTCTATGCTAGTTGGCTATTTCTTTATATGAACTCTTGGGAGTAGCTGTTTCTTTTATGGATTTGTTTACAGGGGCCTTGCCCTCCAAGGGTTTAATTTTAAGCCGAGATATACTTGTTTGCTTTCTTGACTGCGTGTGCAAATGGTTCAGCAGGGTCGGCAGGAGCCTGAGTTTTGGCATTAGGAGCCAGTTGCACCACTTGAATCTGGGGAGTAACAAACTTGGTATCAGAGCAACGTCGTATCCTAGGGAGTCTGCAAGCCGTGTCTAGTAGAATCTTGTTTATAAATGTGTTGTGCACCACATTCAATAAACAAGAAGCTACTGGACATGTTAGAATGACTATCCTACTTTTTGCTCACCTCGTGCTATAGAACGGTGTCTTAAGGGTTGAGGTTTCTGGCTTATAACTGATATTTGTATGCAGATAGAAATGGCTAACACCAGACAGACCACAACTAGCCAGGGACTAGATACAACTGCAGGCGAGGGTACAGGCAAGGTACCAAAGGTGGAGGCAGCCCATTGTGAGACCCAGGGGGAGACATCTTCTCAACCCCATATAGCTCCTCCACCACTTCAGGAGCCTCCGGGGGCTACAGGACCCCCGGCTTCAATAGCAGTACCACATCTAGTACCTCATATTCCATCTGACCAGGATTTATGTTAGCAGAGTTAGTACCTGCACAACGCCAGCCAATTACGCCAGATGTTGTCGGACCTTCTGAAGGACCCGAAAGTTCAAAAGTTCATGAATTTCTTGCCTTGAATCCTCCATAGTTCACAGGGACATATCGTAGAGAGGACCCTCAGCACTTTGTTGATCAGCTTCATAGGATCATCAGAGTCATGAATGCCTCAGCGACAGAGTCAGTTGAGTTAGCAGAATTTCGATTCTGTGATGTTGTAGTATTTTTGTATGAAAGTTAGGAGAGATCTAGGGGAAAAGATACATCCCAAGCCACTTAGGATAGCTTTACAGAAGCTTTCATAGATCACTATTTGCCTCGAGAGATTAGGGATGGTTGGGTGGACCAGTTTCTGAACCTCCAACAGGGTGGCATGAGTGTCTGAGAGTACGGGCTGAAATTTGATTCATTGACTAGATATGCACCAGCATTTGTTGATACGATGCATGACAGGGTGCGTAGATTTGTGGGAGGGCCTGACTCAGACTATATCGAGGCTTGTTCTACCGCTGCGCTAAATGATAATATAGATATCTCATGGATTCAGGCCTTTGCACAGGGCATAGAGGATCGCCGACATCTATAGTATATGAGTGAGAGGGTCGAGAGAGAGAGAGACAAAAAAGGGCTAGGCCTGCTGGTTCACCGGGAGATTTTCAGGGTGGTCCTAGACCTCGATATTCTAGTAGGCCACCTAGACCTCCACCATAACAGTTTCAGGGTAGTAGATTTGATCATCAGGACCAGTCATGTCCAGGTGAGAATTCACGAGCAGCAGAGGGGTTCAGGCCAGGCTAGGATAGCACCGCCGCGTTGTGCTACTTGTGGTAGGATGCATTTTGGGAGGTGCAGACAGGGATCCACAAGTTGTTATTCTTGTGGACAGGAGGGACACGGATGGAGAAACTTCCCGACCATAGGTCAAGGTGGTATAGATCAGTCGACCAGGTCAGTAGTAGGTTCCTCCTCATCAGCGCAGTCTACCAGGCATGGACCCCAGACTTCAGCAGGTAGAGGTAAAGGCGGAGGCAGAGAGGGAGCATCTAGTTCTGGTAGTGGCCAGAACCGTACATATTCATTAGCCGGCCGATAGGACTCAGAGTCATCACTAGATGTTGTGACAGGTTCATTAATTGTTTTCTCCCATTGTGTTTATGCTTTGATAGATCCTGGATCTATTCTATCTTATGTTACTCCATTTATAGCGGGAAAGTTATGTATAGAAGTAGATTCATTAGATTGACCCATTATTGTATCTACACCAGTTGGTGAGTCTATTATTACCAGGAAAGTCTATCGATGCTGCACGGTAGAATTTATCGACCGTTAGACCTTTGTAGACCTGGTAGAATTATAGATGGTTGCTTTTGACGTCATTATGGGTATGGACTGGTTAGCATTTTCTTATGCTAATGTTGAGTGCCGGACAAAGATTGTTAGATTCCACTTTCCAGGAGAGGCAGTTCTGGAGTGGAAAGGCGATACAGCAACGCCGAAAGGTAGGTTTATTTCCTATCTTAAGGCGAGGAGGATGATTACTAAGGGTTGTATTTATCATCTTGTTTGCGTTCATAATATAGATGCAGAACCACCGACTCTTCAGTCTATTCCGGTAGTTAATGAGTTTCTAGATGTATTTCCAGATGAACATCCTGGTATCCCTCACGAACAAGAAATTAATTTTGCTATCGATATGCTACCATGTACACAACCCATATCTATCCCTCCTTATAGAATGGCTCCTGCTGAGCTGAAGGAGTAGAAGGATCAGGTGAAATATTTGCTTGATAAAGGCTTCATCAGGCCTAGTGTTTCACCATGGGGTGCACCAGTATTATTTGTGAGAAAAAAGGATGGCTCGCTGAGGATGTGTATCTATTATCAACAGCTGAACAAGGCTACTATAAAGAATAGGTATCCCCTTCCGAGAATCGATGACTTGTTTGATCAACTACAAGGTGCTAAGTACTTCTCAAAGATTGATTTGAGATCAGGGTACCATCAGGTACGTGTTCGTGAGAAAGATATTCTAAAGACAGCTTTCAGAACTAGATATGGGCATTTTGAGTTTTTGGTTATGTCTTTTGGATTGACCAATTCCCTGACTTTGTTTATGGACCTGATGAATAGTATATTCAGGCCGTATCTAAATACGTTTGTGATTATATTTATTGATGATATTTTTGTCTATTCGCATTCATAAGCTGAGCATGCAGATCATTTTCGAGCATTCCGTCAAGTTCTTTGAGAGCAGGAACTTTACGCAAAGTTGTCTAAGTGTGAGTTCTGGTTGAGCTATGTGGCTTTCCTAGGCCATATTGTATCAGTGCAGGCATTACGGTTGATACACAGAAGATTGAGGCCGTAAAGACTTGGCCCAGACCTATGACTCCAACTGAGGTTCGTAGTTTCTTAGGGTTAGCTGGGTACTACAGGAGGTTTGTAGAGTGTTTTTCTTCATTTCAGCACCATTAACGAAGCTGACTCAAAAAGCAGTTAAGTTTCAGTGGACTGAAGCTTGCGAGCATAATTTCTAGGAGCTGAAGGACAGGTTGACATCAGCACCAGTTCTAGCATTGCCAGAGGATTCAGAGGGCTATTCGGTGTACTGCGATGCTTCTGGTCTTGGGTTGGGATGTGTTCTAATGCAACATGGTAAGGTTATTGCATATGCTTCAAGGCAGTTGAGGAAGCATAAGAAGAACTATCCGACCCATGATTTAGAGTTGGTTGCAGTTGTGCATGCGTTAAAGATCTGGAGACACTATTTGTATGGCGTTCATGTTGACATCTTCACAGATCATAAGAGCCTTCAATATATATTTAGACAAAAGGAGTACAATTTGCGACAGCGTCGATGGCTTGAGCTACTGAAATATTACGACGTGTATATTTTATATCATCCAGGAAAGGCGATTGTGGTAGACGATGCCCTCAGTCAAAGATCTATGGGTAGTTTATCCCATTTAGGTGTTGAGAAGCGGGAGCTAGCACGAGAGATTAATTAGTTAGCTAGCTTGGGAGTCAGATTGTTAGAGGCATACGATAGTTGGGTCACAATTCAGGATACAACCGTGTCATCTCTAGTTGTAGAAGTAAAATCACGGCAACAAGAGGATCCTAGCTTAGAGCAGCTTAGAGCCAAGGCTCAGGATCAGCAGTCTTTAGCATTTGATATAGCAGAAGATGGATTTCTCAGATATAGCAGACGTTTGTGTGTTCCGAATGTTGCAGGGCTTCGACATCGAATTATGGAAGAGGCACATCATTCCCGTTATTCTATTCACCCTGGTTCGACGAAGATGTACCATGATATTAAGGAGATCTATTGGTGGCATGGGATGAAGAAGGACATTGCTAATTTTGTGGCGCAGTGTCCTAACTATCAACAGGTGAAGGTTGAGCACCAAAATCCCGCTGGGCTAGTTCAAGAAATAGCCATTCCTTTGTGGAAATGGGAAGCAATTAATAAGGATTTTATTACAGCGTTACCTCGATCGCATTGCAAGTTTGACTCTATTTGGGTAATTGTTGATAGACTAACAAAATCAGCCCACTTCTTACCAGTCAAGGCTACTTTTTCGGCCGAAGACTATGCAGGGCTCTATATTAGAGAGATGTTACACTACACGGTGTCCCAGTATCTATTATCTCTGATAGAGAAGCACAATTTACCACCAATTTCTCGAAGTCTTTCCAGAAAGGATTAGGGACACAGGTTAATCTTAGTACCGCCTTTCACCCTCAGACAGATGGACAGGCTGAGCGCACAATTTTTACACTCGAAGATATGTTACGGGCGTGCGCGCTAGACTTCAAGGGAAATTAGGATGACCATTTGCCTCTTATTGAGTTCGCATACAATAATAGTTATCATTCCAGCATCGGGATGGCACCTTATGAGGCTTTGTATGGGAGAAAATGTAGATCCCCTATTGGATGGTTCGAGGTAGGTGAGTCAGGGTTGATTGGACCCGACTTAGTCCAGCAGACAGTGGAGAAAGTTAAGCTCATTTGGGAGAGGTTGCTAATAGCTCAAAGTCGACAGAAGTCATACTTAGATGTGCGATGAAGGGACTTAGAGTTTTGTGTCGATGACTGGGTATTCTTAAAAGTCTCGCCTATGAAGGTTGTTATGCGATTTGGCAAAAAGACAAAGCTTAGTCCAAGATTCATTGGGCCATACCGAATCCTTCGGAGGGTAGGATGAGTGGCTTGTGAGTTAGAATTTCCTTCGGGGCTAAAATTTGTTCATCCAGGTTTCCATGTATCGATGCTACGGAAGTGCGTAGGAGACCCTTCTCGGGTTGTCCTAGTTGAGGATGTTCAGATCACAGAGGAGTTGTCCTACGAGGAAACTCCAGTTGCTATTTTAGATCGGCAGGTCCGTAAATTGAGGACCAAAGAGGTGGCTTCGGTTAAATTATTGTGGAGGAACAAGAATAGAGAAGAGGTGACCTGGGAAGCTGAGGATGGCATGAGGTCCAAATATCCTCACTTGTTTCATATCCCAGGGTGATGGCATATCAGTTTATATTAGGCAGTAAGGTAAGATACCTATCTGATTTTTTTATATATATATACTATTCCTTATTATTATTATGGTTGTCGTTGTATATCTTCTCGCACTGTTATGGTGGACCTATAGTTCTTAGCTATTTATGTCATCATGTGAGACGCCTAGGTTACAAATTTTGCATTTCAAGTTCCTGGATAGTGACATTTACAAAGGATACACTACCTAAATTTTGGCAACTCCTAAGGAATGAACCGCATGACTCAGATTTTTCATTCAAGGACGAATGTTTCTAAGGGGGGAAGGATGTAACACCCCGACTTTTCGAAACGTCTAAAATTACTCGTATCTCCATGGAATGACAAAGAGGGTGGGTAATAAAATAAGAATGATGTGGTATGTCCAATTTTAATTGTTCAAGTGTTGCATCACAAGTTTTGAAGTTAGGTAAGTGGCAAAATAAAAGTTGGCGGAAGTTAACGTAAGTTCCTTTTTAAAGATTTCTCTGAAATTTGGGTCAAATGTCTTGGCGCTTTTCTCCCAATATATAAGGAGTTATGGGGCCCACGACCTATCAAATCCAAGTCTACGAGTCTAGTTTCCAACGCATCAAACCATTTGTTCATACGACTTCAAAATAGAGAGATATTTGCGTTTTTGTGGGACTGCGCAAGCAGACACGTGAGGTGAGGCCCTAGGTCGGTGGAACTTTACATATATCTTCTTCTTCAAACCTTTTCTTCATTTTTTAGCGAAGAACCAGAAAAATTAGAGAAACCCATTTCTCGTATCAACTAAAGTGTAGATTTTCTCCATCTATGTCCTTGACGAAAGTTGTTCTATGCATTGGGTTCATCATCGTGGTATAATCTGTTTTATCAATTTCGTAGAATATCACACTTTAGTGTTGGGACAGCAAGGGTTTGGATATATTTGAAGGTTATGAGGCGTATTACAAACTTAAGATCGAGTATCGAGGGAGTTATGAATAAAAGTCGCTAGGTCACGTTAATCAGCGAAAAAGGTATGTTAAGGCAATTCTCTTCTTACGGCATGTTTCCGTAAAGCTTAGGAGCAATGTAATTGAGTTGTCATCGTTGTTATACTTGTAGCCATTATTGTTGATTGTTGGCTGCTCGAGTGGATATAATCCTCTCTTATTGGGTTTCTTATTCAGTAGAAGCGTCCCTATGTTGGACACGACTTAAAGGCTATTTGTATAGGTTGCTTATAACTAAATTGCTCGCTTTTAGCTGTTGGATTATTATTGTTGTCCTTTGGGCTATTGTGATTAGCTGCAAGAATGTGATCTATTCCTAGAAGGGCTATGTTCTTCCGAAAGGGCTATATTGACGCCTAGAAGGGATATGAGTTGCCTACAGGTCTATACTGATGCCTAGAAGGGCTATGAGTTGCCTACAGGACAATATTGATGTCTAGAAGGGCTATGAGTTGCCTACGGAGCCATGTTGTTGCCTAAGTGGGCTATGAGTTGCCTATATGCTATATTAATGCCTAAGAGAGCTATGTGCTGCCTAAGGGGCTATACTATTGCCTAATAGGCCTAGGTGACTGCCTACGGGGCTAGGGGCTGCCGATAGGGGTATATAGACTGATTGGCACCTTCTGGGCTTATGGGGGCCTGGGTAGGTGGTCTTGTGTGCTGTTTGTACCTGCCAGCTTATGGGGGCTTGGTTAGGTTGTTGTTTTATTATTTTTGATAAGTTTAGATTTAGGAGCAGGTCAGTATGTTTATCTTATTCTTGATTTATTTATCGAATTACTCCAGTATATTAGGACACCTGCTCATAGTCTATTGTCTTTCATACTCTGTACATTATTTTGTACTGACTCCCCATTGCCTGGGGGCGCTGCATTCATGCATGCAGGTGTGGAGTTTATAACTACGTTATGGCCATGTTGGCCTAGTTTGTTGGTTTATTGAAGCCTGTTAGTTGTGTGACGCATTGTCTTGATATACCTGCTTTCAGTTTCGGTATAGAGATCATGGTGGCCTCCACTGCCCAATCAGAACTTATGTGCTTGTTGGCTATTTTTTTATATGAACTCTTGGGAATAGCTATTTTTTTATGGATCTGTTTACAGGGGCCTTGCCGTTCGAGGCCTTAATTATAAGCCGAGATATACTTGTTTTTTTTCTTGACTGCGTGTGGCTGCTGTGCGCTAGTAGAAAATGGTTCAGCAGGGTCGGCAGGAGCCTGAGTTTTGGCATTAGGAGCCAGTTGTGCCCCTTGAATCTGGGGCGTGACACAATTGCCATATCTGCATTTAATTTTTTATCATATGAATTAAACATGGGAAGTGTCTTGATTATAGTGAAGTGGGTCTCTGGTAATTCAATATCGAGAAACTCATCTGCTACAAATTGCAACGAAGAGGGGCAAAAAGATTTTCACAAAGAAGAACTTGCAGAAGATTTGTGCTTTGAATATAAAGATGGAGGAGAGCTCATGATTTGTGACTATGTGCAAGTCATTTTGCTAAAAAAATCAATTTATTTTTGGTATAGTTGATGAAATAAACTGGAAACATGGCCATCATTTGGAAACATTTTTATGATGACCATCTTTCTAGTTTATTTCATCAAATATACCAAAAATAAAATTTGATTTTTTAGCAAAAGGACTTGCCCATAGTCACAAATCATGAGCTCTCCTCCATCTTTACACTCAAAGCACCAATCTTCTGCATGTTCTTCTTTGTTAAAAAATTTTTTACCCCTGTTCGTCGCAATTTGTAGTATATGAGTTTCTTGAAATTAAATTACTAGAGACCCACTTCACTATAATCAAGAAAATTCTCATGTTTAGTTCAGATGATCAAAACTAAAATGTAGATATGGCAACTGTTAGTGTAATTTTTTCCATTTTAGAAAAAATAGCAGAAAAAATATGTACATTAACAAACAAAGAAAATCAAAGCTTGATGATTAGCCCGGAGAATGAAATACCCATTAACAAAACACAACAGAAAAGCAGGATCTTTTAACTCAAAATTCTGAAGAAATACCAAGAATCATAATAAAATTATAGATTTTCAAACACTTCTAGCACCCATTGACCTAAAAACATGAATGTCATTTTGATCAACCGAAAGATGTCATAAAAATCAAAACAAGAAAAAAAATCAGCATTATTGGTCCAACATACACGGAAATCGCTACCTTCTTCAATAGAAAGCTGAAATTTTTTGTTTAGCGATAACATCAACCATAGAAGAGAGAATTGGGGGTGATGAAAAAAAGACAGAATTGGGGTAACAAAAACGAGAGGATTGAGGGTAACGAAAATAGAAAGATTTTTCTAAGAAGGTTTTTTAATAGAAGAGTCCAATTCAACAAAGTTATACTTCTTGAATTGGAGGAATCTAGTTTTGGATACAACAATCAGTTACTTATAATTGCTCACACACACTCAACAACTAGAAAGAAGAATGAAAATATTTGTCAATTTGGAACTACGACGATCAAAATAATATTTAGTAGTAATTACTTAAAAAATGTTATACTTCAAGAAAATTATACTTCCTGGTTTGGAAGAACCTATTAATTTTGAATTGTTGACACATAGTCAACAACTAGATAGAAGAATGAAACACTTGTCAACTTGGAACTATGACGATCAAAATAATGTCCAGTAGCAATTTTTTAAGAAAATTATACTTCAAGAAAGTTATACTACTTGGATTGTAGTAATCTACTATTGTATTACAACACTCAATTACTTATGAATTGCTAACACACAATTACCTATAAAAGCTAGACAGATGTAACACATCAGAAATCGTGGAACTTGGAATAGAAAAAAGATAACAAGGCTTCACTTCAGTACAAGTGCATGCATACATAAGGTTGTACATGCCATAGAGGGTGTCATGGGCCGTACAACCAACAGTGGTGAAAGTTAAACTTGAAGGTTTGTTTTGAAGGGTTTCACGGGCCGTTTAGAGTTGCACGAGTCGTAGACCAGGTCGTGAAGTTTTGCACGGACCGTGAAGCTGTTTGTGAAAGGGACTCCGTTAGTTTTAAGTTTTATGTCAACTTCAAATAATCATATCTCACAGCACATAATGATGTAGGTGGTCAGTTTCCTATCAAAATAAAGGTCTTTGAGTCCTCTTTCCAACGCCACCAAGTTTGCCTCATTTTGAATTTGGAGTAAGAAGTTATGTCTGTTTTAGTGAAGCCCTGCTGGGCAGGTGAAATTTCATCGGCTATACGGCCCATGAAGTGTTTCACATACCGTGAAGCCTTAGACGGTCTGTGAAGCCTCTCTCGTGAGGCACCACGTCAGTTTTTAAGTTAGGGTCATTTTAGTATTTCCTCAAAGTGTTTGGTACATAAACTATGTTGTTTAAACCCTATTTCAAGATTTATAATAGTGAATTAAGTCTTAAAAACTACCCATTTCAATTCATTCTCCTAAGTTCTCTAAACTTGACCAAATTCCTAAATTCTCTCCAAGGTTCTCTCCAAAAATCTTCTCTCTAGATCACGGAAGAAGAAGAAGCTAGGGTTCTTCAAGTTCAAGTTTCCTTTCTTCATCATTGCTTAGGGCTTCAATCAAGGTATGTAGGGAGTTCATCAACGGGTTCCAATCACCCATTAGGTACCCAAAGTTTCTTCAATTCTCCAATTCAATTTCCAAAAATTAATTAGGTTTTCTCTCAATTTCTCATAGGTTCTATTTGTATGGATTCAATTACTTGGTTATGACATTAGTTTGATGATTTGGACTTAATTACATTCTTTTCAACTAATTCCATGTGAACTCATGCATTGGTCTATGAATTTTGACTATAAATCCTAACTTACATGAATTTATGAAGAAGCTTGCACCTATGAATATAATTTTAGGAATTCATACATATTTTCATGAAATCAATGTGTATGACTTATGTAAGCTTATAGATGAAGGTATCTATATGTTCTATGAAGCTTGGTCACATGACATGAATGACGTCTAGATTTATCCTTAATGTTTTTGGGCTATTTTCTAAAATTAGGTCTTGATTAGTATGGTATCTGGATATGTCATCAATGATTATAGATCACGCTTTTAAAACTATTTCTACTAATAGTAGGGTATTTTTAGTATGAATTAAATGATTATGGGCCTTACAAAGCTATTATGAAAAGATCATGGATGGCGAAAGGTTTTCTCACCCATGGTCTAAGGAGCTACTCTATGATGTTTCTAGTTTGGATTAGTATCTTAATTGTACTTTTCCATGGATGATAATATAAATATGATTAATGACTATTTCATGGATTCATGCTTAGCACGGAGTGGACTAGCGGTGATTACCCATATCCCATAAATTATGTGCCACCATAGGATGATGGTCTTAGGTAGACATTAGTCAGTGGATCAACTTTAGCTCAGACTTCATATCATTACCTTGACAAGTGAGGACACCCCTTTTTGGTGTGGGGCAGACACTGGATTCCATGCTATAGCTCACATGGTCTATGCCGGTTAATGGTAAACTTCCCAAAAAATGAAATAAGTTAACTACTAATATTTTATGAAGCTTCCTTTATAATTTAAAAATACATTGACCGTGTCAATGATTTATGAATCTTTTAAAATGATTTTACTATGTTTAAAATTATTCATGCACATCATGTTTTTTATTATGTCCCCTTATGATCACGTCTCATGTTTTATTGAATTCCCCTCATACTTAGTACATTCCATATAATAATACATATTTGTGTCTATATTGCTTCACTAATGTAGGGTTGACGATTCTTCTCCCTCTGCCCGTGGCTAGTTGATCCTTTTGAGTTTTGGAATATTAGTGAGTCCTCATGTTCCGAGGACCGAGACTTTTTTATTGCTTTATGTCATTTCTGTTTCAGGCTTGTATGTGATGTATGAGTTACGTCCCAATTACCTTCCTTATGATGTATTAGATCACTTTTGAAACTTATTTAGACTTCTACTTTGCTAAACTCCTTTGATGTTTGAAATATTATCTTTTCTAATCTTTATTTATATTGTCTTATATGATGTATGCTAAGTGGCTTGTGTAGGGCCTCTCGGGGTCTTATACGCCATGTCACTCTAGGGTGTACTTTGGGTTGTGACAAACTTGGTATTCAAAGCACAAGGTTTCAAAAAATCTAAGGATGTCTCATAAGCCACGTCGAGTAGAGTCATGTTCATGAGTTTGCAGCGCACCATATTTTTGAATAGGTAGTTATAATATATTTAAGAAATTCCACTTCTTTCATTACTCTAAAGTCGTGTCATAGATTTTATCTCTATAAAATTCCTCCTCTCGTAACCCTTGTTTATGCTTTATAGAATATGCCTCCATGAAAGAATTCTGTTAGAAGGAATGTTCATGAAAATGTGAGACAAGAGGTTCCCAAAGTGTCGATCGGTCTTTTGGCCATGCAAGTGTCTAATGATGAGTTTCGTGCCGCATTTCACGCATTAGCCTAAGCTATGATGACTCAAGAAAATAGGGAGGTTGTGTCTCCCGTGAACCCAAATGTGGGTACGACGGCAACTAGAGTGAGGGGCTTTACAAGGATGAATCCTCTAGAATTTCTTAAGTCTAAAGTTGAGGACGATCCTCAAGAGTTCATTGATGAGGTTTACAAGATAATCGGGAATTATGGGTGTGACTTCAATTGAGAAGGCAGAGTTGGTCGCTTATAAGCTTAAGGGTGTTGCTCAAATTTGATTTGAATAATGGAAGGAGGAGAGGGTGGTTGATGCAGGTCCTCTTGATTGGGAGAAATTTAAGGTTGCTTTTCTTAATTTGTTATGTAACACCTTGGATCCAAGAAAATGAGACATGCGGTCGTGGTCCTTTGTTCGTCGATGGACCCACGTTCCATAGGTGGGGTCCCATCTTTGGGGTCTAAGATTTAGGGGTCTTTGAACCCATCCACAGCCGACAAGTACGATCCGTGGTTGGACCTATAGACTGTAGGTCTGGCCGTTGGTAAGGTCGGCAGTTATTTGGAAATAAAGGATGTTGGATCAACTTCAAACGGTCATATCTTTTAGCACAAAATGAATTAGTTGGCCCATGACCTATCATATCAAAGATAATTGAATCCACTTTCAAACGCCACTGAGTTTGCTAAAATCCAAGCTCGAAGTAAAAAGTTATGCTCGTTTTAGTAAAGCCCTGTTGGTCAGGGCCACAACCATGACCCAGTTGACGGGCAGTGGTTCACACGACGGCCCGTCAGACCCCTCATGGGTGGCACTTCATCAGCCTTAAGTCAGGGTTGTTTTTATTCCCCCCCTATGCGTTTGACATTTAAACTACATCTTTTAATGCCTAAACTACATCATTTTACTCAATCCAAGCCTAATAACCTAGTCAGATATACCCAGAACCCTCATTCTCCAAAAAATCACCCAACTTAGAGCAAAAAGAATTGAGGAAAAATTGTCAGTTTCTTCCAAGAACAAGCGGGTGTGTTCTTCGAAGTATAGCCCCAAAGTCCAATGAATTTCTTCGTAGATTTTGTCACCAGGTATGTGGGATTTCACTAGTGGGTTCCTTTCATCCATTAGATCTGTAGAGTTCAGTTAGTTCTTCATATACTCATAAACTATTCAAATCTAGGGTCTTTAGATTTTCAAGATTTATTGTAATTATGGTTCCTTTGACATTTCTAATGAACTCATTGTGATGTTATGATCTTTTAGCTATTATTATGAGCTTTTGGAATAGTTGTTTGTATGAAGTCCAGTTTGTTAATTCTTTATCTCACTTTTATATTTTGGATGTAATTGCTTTTTAATCTTGTAAAATTTTGAAAGTGTATCTTCATGTATTCTTTGATAGCCTTTTAATTCTAGAACTTTACTTAAATAATATAAATATTTCACATTCCGTTTCTCATTAAAATAAAATAGGCAATCTTGTCAATAAGCCTGCATGATTTTTTTTATCCATTCATGGCTATAAAAGATTATCAATGATATTTAGATCATAAAAAAGACGCACACACAGTGACACAGAGTGAAGAGACTATATTATCTTAATTAATTTCACATACTTCTTGTTTGATGCCAAATGCTCAATCCCTTTTTATGTATTTTATTTAATACATGAAATGCAATTGGTAAAATTAATATTGTTGATTTAAGCATTTTCTATTTGATAACACATTTTTAAATTATATAACAATAGTAAGGAATAAACGTGCAATGCACGTTGCCAGAAATTAATTTTAAAATAAATATCAAACATCAAGAAAATTAAGTATATGTGATATTATAGAGTTATTTAGGAGTTTTTTTTTTTAGAAAAATAAGAATTTAGATAAATCTTACCTAATACTCCATAGGGATGTAGATATATGAAATCCACTACACAACAAATCAATTGGATGCAAGTGAAAAAATGAGTTGCCATTCTATTCACTTTCATTTTATGTTTTCAATTTTGTCACCACCTATATTTTATTTTATTTTAAAATGGTATTATTTGAAAAGGGCAACATATCACTTTATTCTAAGCTAATGTGATTGTGACCAACGATAAGAACTTTCCTAGGCCAATCATTTTAAAATGGGAAAAGGGTAAAAAATGCCCTTAAACTATGTGAAAGGAACAAAAATGTTCTCCATTTATAGTTTGGCTAAAAAATATCCTTACCGTCAATACTTTGGTTCAAAAATGCCCTTGCAGTCAGTACTTTGGTTCAAAAATGTCCTTGCAGTCAGTACTTTGGTCCAGAAATGCCCTTATAGTTACAAAATGGGTCAAAAATGCTCTTTTCTGAATAAATTTATTATTTTTCTTTTCAAACACATCTTCTTCATAATTAACATATTATTAAAGAACACTATTTTTGTTTTCTTTCTTGTAAAATTACTTTAACAAATAAAAATGTAGGAATTTTTTTTTTCTTCTTAATCTTATTTTATCAATTAAAATAGAATAATTTCATATATCCTTTCGATAGATAATATATATATATATATATATATATATATAAGATCATAGTATATCCATCATTAATTTATATTTATATAACGATAAAAAATAATGATGATAAAATAAGAATTTTTTTTTTTTTTAAATGAAGTAAGATAAACATTTGCTAATTTAGAAAAATATTATCAGAAAAAGAATGTGTTAAAAAATATATATATATATTTGGAAATGAGCATTTTTGATCCATTAAATAACAATAAGGGCATTTTTGGAGCAAATTACCAACGGAGGGTATTTTTATTCATTTCGCATAGTTTAAGGACATTTTTTAACCAAAGTATTGACGATAAGGACATTTTTTAGCCAAACTATAAACGGAGGACATTTTTGTTACATTTTTTACCCTTTTCCCTTTTAAAATTTATAGTGTGTTTTATGTCACCAAATCATTATTCATAGTAAATATTTTTTTTGGAAAATATCTTTTTTCATGAAAATTATTTTCGAATATTTATTGATAAGCAAAACATATTTTTTTCAATTATCAACCTAGATAAAAATTAATAATAAATTATATTACCCAACTGTAAAGTATATTAACGAAAATCTTGAGTACTCATAACGGAAAAAAGTAATATAAAATTAAAAGTTAAGATTATTACAAGAAAAAAGACTTTCACATTCATAACGGAAGTTGTTTTCTCGTTTTGATGGAAAAATATGCTCACTTTTTTCATGATTTTCTTTTTTAAAAAATAAATATTTTCGTCGTATCAAACATATCTATTAATCCATCTTTTCTATCCCCAAACAAATGTTGGTGTTCACTAAGTAGTTTCCCAAAATGTCCACTATCATCTCTTAGAAGTAGTGGATTTGCATCAATTTGGACATTTCTACCTCTTGCAATGGCTCATCAGCATATACATACACAAAGTAAAGGGTATTTGAATAAATAGACAAACATAGAAGGGTTATTCGATGCACAAGTCATTTCGCATTAACAAAATTTAGAGAAGGGTCACACTTTAAAGGGTATGATGTAAATAACCTATTATAATGCAAGCATTAGTGTTTCCACGCTTTGAAGGTGACCTATGGATCACATGGAAACAACATTATTGTTCTTTCAAAGTTCCAAAGTTCCCCTGCGACTAAACAAAAATCATATTTAAAAGAAAATGAGACTGATAAAGAAATGCAAAGTTAAGTTGCCAATAGTGGTCCATAATTTGATTTGTACATATATAATTGCTATAATCAAACAAAATTTGGTTTGAAGACTCAACCATTTTGCTCCTATCACAAAGAAGACATGTAGACATCATGAGTAGCAAAAAGAAATACAACTTTGAACACTTTTAAGTCATTGAAAGAGTAATTTTCAAAGTTGGAGGGAAAAGGAAAGGTTAAAGATTCATATAACCTTTCAAATCCTAACCTAGAGTGTGGTTGTATTTAAGTTATACTAGTTCTGGGAACGTGCGTTGCACGTCTATCTCCTACTGTTGTTTAGATTTTCTATAGTGGGTGAAAAAGTTATGGTGCTTTTCAATCAGAAACAACTCAAACACCCTTACTATCATTTAGAGTTGATATATCACTCGTTATGAAAGTGACACATATATACCCTTACCCTTACTGTTATACAAATGACTCACATATACCCTTTTTCTCTAACGGAAATGGAAAAAAACTAATATTAGTTTAATTTTTAATTATTTTTAAAAAATATATATAATCCACATGGAGTATATTTGATCCTCCTCGCACGTTTTTTTTTAAAATATTTTGTTTCAATGACTCGTTTAAATTTATTAGTTTGGTGGTCAAATTTATTTATGCTTCACTAATTTTCTTGTAAAATTTATTATAGATGGCCCAATTTTCTTTTACAAATCTAAGAACACATGTTAAGTTGCCATTATCTAATCCCATATGTTATTGTCCATCATATGAAGGTACCGCTGTGTTATCGAGTATTGGCCATTCCCAGTCAAAACAATAATGATCATTTACATACCAATCTTGCATTCTCGACTCCAGTTCATGCAATGCCCGTCTACTCCAGTAGTCTCTTTCTCATATCATCCTCCACGCCTTCTAAGTAGATACTTGACTTCTCAGAGTTTGGACTTAGACCAGTAACTTGGGAGCAATGTGATAAGGCCTCTCCCACTCTTTTTACTGATTCTTCATGCCCCTTACAAAAAAATCATCAAATCATCCGCAAATATTAGATGGTTCATATTCATCTTTTTACACATAGGTTGATGCTTGAAATCTGAAAATTTCCCCATCTTTGTCAAGACCCTTGACATACATTTCATGATCAGTACAAATAACAAGGGGAAGATAGGATCCCCTTGCCTCAGTCCCCCTTCAGAAAAACCATGAGTCTTCATTGACTTTGATAGAGAATTTTGTTGTTGTTACACAAGTCATTACAAGTCGGTAAAACTTAGGTGGGAAACCATATATCCTTGTAGCATTTCTTCAACAAATTCCCATCGTACCATATCATAAGCCTTCCTCAAATCAATCTTCATCAAACACCTTGGTGAAGTCTTCCTTCTATAATGCCTCATCAAATCATGACAAATGAGAACATTATGAACTAATGATCTTCCCTTTATTAATGCAGCTTGTGTTTCATTTACTAACTCAGGTAGCACCTTCCTCAATCTTGCACTTAGAAGCTTAGATATACCCTTATAAATCACATTACAGCAAGAGATTGGTCGAAATTGACTTGCATTTTGTGGCTTCACAATCTTAAGAATTCATGTAATCATAGTAGCATTAAGTTTCCCTAACATTCTACCATTCTTCATGAATTCCAAAATGGCATCTGTGACTTCTTCCCCTACAATGTCCTAAGCATCTCTGAAAAAACCACTCGTGTACCCATCAGGTCCAGAGCTCTTAGTTGTCTTAATACTGAAGATAGCATCTTTTACCACTTTCATCGTATATTCAGGTAATAGTTTCATCGGCTGCTCCACTGATAATGTCTTCCCATTCTTCAAAGAAGCTTTTTGTCTTGGTATTGTGCCCGCCTCACCCTGTGGCTTCTTGTAATAGTTCACAAAAATTTCTGCAATCTGACTAGGTTCAGTTTGAACCTGTAAGTTACCATCCTACAATTGTGTTACTGCACATCCCAATACATATTAAATTGCTGGCTGATAAATCTAAAAAGAAAAAAACCTTGCAAATGCTACTTCATGTGGAGCTCACAACCGCATTTTAAAGACATTATCACACTGGGTTGGAAAAGACAAGTGGAAGGGTGTCAAATGTACAAAGTTGTAATGAAAATGAAGGGGCTCAAGCAGACACTAAGAAGGTTACATATGCAGCACTTCAACAATCTTAGTTACGAGGTGAATAGACTAAGAGACAAGGTGAGAATAGTGCAGGAACAACTTCAGATTAACCCTACGTGTGTAGTACTGTTAGAAGAAGAGAAAGTGATTGGAAGAGAATTTAAAAGGATGAGCTATTTGGCGGAAATTTTAATGGCCCAGAGAATCAAGACTACCTAACACACAATATTTTCATGTTCTGGTCAAGCAACGAAGGCTCCAGCCCTTCATGCATAAAATGAGCCCAACATTCGGGTATCTCATCTAACCATTCCCCATTCATGAAGACCCAATCAATCTTGGAATACACTCTACTATGATCCCCTTTGTCGTTCTAAGTATATGTACTGTCAGTACTTGCCATTTCCTCTAACACGCATACATCTAGCCATTTCTGAAAATCAGTTACTGGATTGCCACCCAGCCTATCTTCACTGTGCAGAACATTAAAATCTCCGAGAATCGTCCTATTTGAGTTAAATACCTCCACAATTCTTTCCTTTCCCCCCTCCCATTATAAGCATAGACAAATGTCATGTAAAATTCCTTTTGTAGGGGAATATAGTTAACAAGACATGTCATTGCTTGTGCATTCTCACTACAAATTGTTACTTCACGCATATCTTCTCTCAACATCACCCAAACCCTTCCATTATAGTGGGAAGAATGATTTGTATGATACTGTCAACCCCCGAAGAGATTACTTGCAATAAACTCCATATTATTACTTTTTATTTTAGTCTCCAACAGACCAATAATGTTCACTTCAAGCTGCTTGCAGAGGAGTTTTACCTCCTTCTGAGCTTAGAGAGGCCATTTAGACCTCTTATATTCCAACATAATACATTAACCATTCCCCCCAGGGATTGGTTTTTCAGCCCCACCATTTCTGAATGGTTCTGCAGCCATCTCTTGCTCTTCCGCTAGTGTCAAAGATTGGAATGTATTTTTTACAATCACAGCTGTAGGTGTACTGGCGTTATCCCTACCCATCTGTTTTCCATTGCCCTGCTGAATTCTCCTTTGTTCAACCCTCTTCTCCTTGCCTCTATTTTCTTTCTGTCTACCCTTGTCCTAGTCGTAATTTTTGGTGTAGGATTCAGCTTCCTACACTCTGCATATACATGTCCATACTTGTTGCAACGCTCAAATAAGGAAGGCTTCCAATCATAGGACACCTTCTGTGTAAGCACTATTCCCTTTTCATTTCGAAACATCACTTCTTCTGGCAGTTCATTATCCACCTTCACCTCTATTAGCAATCTCGCAAAGCTCAGCCCCAATTTCTTTTCAGTCTGCTTATCGACCAATAACAGCTTCCCCACTAGGTTTCTAATCTTACTCAACCCTTTTGCACTCCAATATGTGAAGTCTAACCCAGGCAGCTTAATCCATATAGGAACTGTCATCAACTCTTCCTTGGAAAACTCCATTTCTGGTGACCATGCTTTGACAATGAATGGCTTATTGTCAAAATGATAGATTCCCTCTTGCAATGCATCTATGTTCCCTTGTTCACAATCAAATCGCACAAGCAGGATCCCATTCTTCATCATAGCAACTCTGTTAATGCCATATCTCCCCCAAATTCATTGTACATAGCTATTTAGTACTGCAAATGGTGGGTGTGCACCCAACACATGACATACCATTGCATTCTACCAGTAATCCACTTCTGAGCTTATATCCTCCAGGTCAATTTCCCCAATTAATTTATCCCCGACATTCTCAAGATTGATATATTCGAGTTTGAACCCAGCATTCGCTAGCTACGTAATATCAAAGCTCTTCCAAATGGAACTGCTCTCAGGTTATCGACCCCTCTCTACAGTCGCCGAGGAATCCTCTTTTCCTTCCCTTCAATTCCTGAATCACTACTCCTATTGACAGATTGTTCGCATCTAATGTTCCATTGGTACCCATTGCAGAGCTTCTTCCTCCTATGCTTTTCACAGTTCCTACTGTCTCTGTATCCTTCCCAATGCGCGTTAAGCTAATGTGCACTGAGGGAGCTCTTGGGAGACACTGAAACCCTAATGCTTTTTAATGATCTTTTTTGTGAAAGTTTTGCTAAAGATCCAAACAGAGAAAAATTAGGAGATGGATATATATTTTTCGAATTCTAGCCTGAGTTCCCACATGAAATTTAAGTAATTTATGTGAATAGTTTCATTACTTCACATAATCTAGGGAAGGGTGCATGTGTTCACGAGTGCGATACAAAAACAAATGAATGTTGCATTGCCATCCATGGAACCGTGCGCGGATTGCATTTGTGGATTAGTTTCGACCATCGATGGAATGTGGTTGCTGAAACTGCATGGAAGACTGTTGAAGCTGTTACTTCTGGTGGGTTGGCAATAGCATGGTCTACAATCTCTTGATGGTCAAACTAATTCATCAATGCAATCCGTACAGGGGCCCATGGAAGGTGATGTGACAAAAATCTCACTAACTTCCAACATAATTGTTTGGATAATTCACTACTACTTCTACTTCATATTCGTAGAAAAGTCTCAGGTTTAAAATGTCCCTGCATGCTTTCTCAATATGGCTTGTCGCGCAGGGTTGTTTAGTGTGGTTTATCTCTCCTATGTGGTATGTGGACGAAGTTTACTTTGTGCAAACCTTAGGGATAGCGAGTGCGGGTTCCCTAGTCATCAAAAATATATTTTTTAAAATGATGTAAGAGTGAATTTGTGACGTATGGGTTAGAGGGGTGTCACAGGTTCAAACTTGCTAATACGATCACAATATTCAACAACTAATTTTCTCTAATTTGTTAATTTATCAAATAATACTTCACTTCTCAATTATTCGAGTGCTTGTGAAACTATTTTTTTGTTGTTGACAATATTGAACCAAGACAAGCTTAAATAGAGCGTCGTCTACAATGAGATTCATATAGGCAACCTCAACTTGCTTGGGATTGAGATGTAGTTGCATTAGTACTCCTCAATTGACAATATACCCGTTTCCAACAAGTTACCCATTATCATGCTCAATATTTTATTTCCTCCTAAGAAACGGAATACATAAAGCACCTTGCGGGGAGGGGTGCGACCATGAATTTAACAAAACACTTGGTATGGTAAACCTCATATGTTACTCTAAAATCATAGGCAATATTTCAAAAATATTCAGCTATTTCTTATAATGTTATAACCAGCCAGTTTATCAAAATCCACATCAAATTTCCACAGTTTTCAAAATCTTGTGCAGATAAAAAATATCATTGCAAACAATACCTTTTCATAAACTTCTTCCTGCCGGTCACCTCCATTTGCAATTCCGGTCTGAACTGTAGAACCTAAAATTGCTACAAACAAAACAAAAATTGAGGAAAGCACAAATATTAAAGAACTTGATTGCTTGTATCATTAAAATTTCAGGCAAATTTGGGACAGTGTTAAATATTTTAGGTATGTTAATACATTTTAACTTCCCTCCAAATGTACTTGTCTTAGAAAGTTAAGTTTCCACTTTACACTGGGGTATTGATTGGGTATTTGGTTATATGCTAATATTTCCATCTTTTTATCTTATACTATTATAAAAGTACGAATCTCCAACACAATATTTTTGGTTACCATTCAAAAGTGCACTCTGTGTTGGATAATAATGTAACTACAATTAATTTTACAAATCTATACCACTTCTTTGAGCCGACACCGCAGGCACCACTAGTAGAATTACACTAAATATGTTGTTGTACTCTTTCCATGAATAAAGAATTGATAGTGGTCCAATAAAATAAAAGCATCTATGTCATTGTTGTTGTTCACTATTTTAACCCTTTTTTATAGCCAAGAATCCCCGTGGTCAATGGCACAGAGTGGGAAACTCATCAGATCATGGGTCCACCCTCTACCCTTCATCATTTCCTTTTCTTTTTTATTTATGACAAGGGAACCCACAAACACTACTCTTCTTAGGGTTGACGGAGTAAAACTTTCCCAAAAACCACATAGGAGAGATACTGCACTAGACAATCCCCGATGAGAAAACATGTAGCAAGATTTCAAACCTGAGACTCCCAATGGGAGATCCCCTGCAATTCTATGAATATGTAGTACAGTAGTACTGTAGTAGTAGTGTATAATCATTGACAAAAGAAAAGAAAAAATCAAGTAGAGGTTACAATAAGAAAAAGGAAATTACGTCTTGTTGACCATTCTACAGTTGAAGCTACGGTGGTAGCCATGGCCGGGCCAGTATCCTCACATTCTTAAGTATCAGTATACATCTCAATTCTGATAAACTTCCCCCCCTAATGTGAGCCCTGGTATATTTATATAATATAGAGTTAATTTTTGGTATGGTCTCTCAAATAATATTTTTTTATCTCAAAAACTCACTCAAATTTATTTTGTAACACAAAGGCAATCAACTAATGATAATTACCTCAAAAAGTCATTTAATTTTATAATAGTAAAGTCATTAAACTTTATGTTGTAACATAAAAATACTCAACTAATGATAATTATTTTGAAAAGTTATTCAACCCTATTTTATAATTAAAAAAATCACTCAACTGCTATCATTTCACCTACAAAATTATGTTGATTGCATGATCACAAAAGAAATTAGCCTATATAATGAGTTCATAACTAATTTTAAGGACAAATTATGAAAGAGAAAGACAAATAATCTTTTTTTCAAAAGTTCTCTCCATTGTTCAATTATTATAAAATAAAGAAGGGATACTAACTATTTTGGTCCTTAAGAAGAGAGTTCATATGAAAAATTAAGATATCATTAGTAACGGAAAAGATCGATAAATTGCAAAAAGCTACTAATTTTAAACATGTGAGATCTTAGAACAAAACAAAAGATATATGAATTTTGTGACTTGATAGATCACAAATTTTGCAAGTCATAACTATCTCAAGAGTTCTTAAAGGATCTTAGAGGGTTCAAAATATGAATAAGTAAACACTAGAAAAAGTCTAATGGGGTCCAACATCTATATTATATATGCATAAAAAAATAATATTAAGCATGTATAAACAATGTAATTTTTCGCCAAAGAGAGTTCGGATGAACCCCTCAGCCTTACCTTGCTCCACCCCCGGCCAACAATGTTTCTACCTTTTTGGAATGAGTCTCGATTTTCTCCAATCATTCCTCAACATGTGCTCAAAGGTGTATCCAAGATTTCAAAACAGCCAAAGTGTGCCCGGGTTGAAATGGGTGGAGATTCCACCAAATTTAAGAAAAAGATTTTGGAATCAATTATCAAAATTCAACTAAAAATAGGGTTTAAGCAAGTAAAAGACGATCTAGGGGTGTGAGAGATGGTATGAACATCAAATAGAGGTACAAGTGCTTGCTTAATAATGCTAGACAAATATGGATAGGTTGGGTAATCGTCAACGACACAATTCTTCTTTCGATCTCAATACATCATATTATAGAATCTTCTTTCGATATCATCCATGGAAAATACAAATCAACTCAATACCTTACTAAAATCTCTCTTTTTAGTAGATTTGATAATTAGAATCGAAACTACAATTTCTCTTTCGAGTAAAGTACAACAATAAAAATCTAATTTGCAAGTATTAAGCTATTTACCCTCTTCAATTACTCTCTTTCAAGCATCAATCGAATTTATATGCTAGGATTAAGTTTGCAATTTTAACCCATAAATTGACCTCATGCTTGATAGCTCAAATCAATGAATAAAGAACAGAAAAATAAAGCAAGACACTAGACCCACTAAATTAAATTAATACCTAACTCCATAATCACACCCCTAGAATTGGGGTTTTAGCCAAACATCATAAAGGGAAATAAATTATATTAATTATATTTTCAGTCATCAAAGTGTTGATAATTAGCAATAATCTTGAACATCCACTTTGAATTGAACCTTTAATAGTCAATTACAGGATTGTTCAAAACCCCAAAACTCTATGTTTTCTCAATATCAAAAAGCTACATTTTCTCTTTCTTTTGGGATATTTATAACTTTCCCAAAAATTAATCCAAAATCCCAATTAGAATCGAAACTACAATTTCTCTTTCGAGTAAAGTACAATAATACAAACCCAATTTGCAAGTATTAAGCTATTTACCCACTTCAATTAATTTCT
The DNA here is from genome assembly GCA_029582685.1 of Solanum piurae. Taxonomy (NCBI): domain Eukaryota; kingdom Viridiplantae; phylum Streptophyta; class Magnoliopsida; order Solanales; family Solanaceae; genus Solanum; species Solanum piurae. Next base: position 10,549 of record JAJOOO010003106.1, on the reverse strand, counting down.
TTCAAGCATCAATCGAAGATCTATGCTAGGATTAAGTTTGCAATTTTAACCATAAATTGACCTCATCCTTGATAGCTCAAATCAATGAATAAATAACAGAAAAATAGAGCAAGACACTAGACCCACTAAATTAAATTAATACCCAACTCCACAATCACACCCCTAGAATTGGAATTTTAGCCAAACATCATAAAGGGAAATAAATTATATCAATTATATTTTCAGTCATCAAAGAGTCGATAATTAGCAATAATCTTCAACATCCACTTTGAATTGAACCTTTAATAGTCAATTACAAGATTGTTCAAAATCCCAAAACTCGTTGTTTTCTCAATATCAAAAAGCTACATTTTCTCTTTCCTTTGGGATATTTATAACTTTCCCAAAAATTAATCCAAAATCCCAAGTGTGACTATAAGGTGACATTAGTCAGGCATGCCTACTTGATCGGCGGATCTCCATTCTGTTTTTTAGCTCGCCCTTTCTTGACTTCAGATGTTTGAATCTCACTTGGTGAATTGGATTGAGTCAACCTTTCACATTCAACGAATCACTGATGACCACCTTGTTCTCCTATTTTAGCCTTCAATTTGGTCTAGTCTCCTGTCACTATAGGCGATGGACTTTCACTTCGCCTAATTGCTTCAGTGAATCACCGCTTGTGCCTGTCTTCGCCGACCTGTCTTTTATATTCTCATAAGTTATCACTGTCACTTTAGTCAAGGTCCAATCACTTTGGGCGATCCACTCATTGTATTAGGCGGTCCTCAATTCGGAGTTTTCACTCTTTTCAATGTTTTTGGGCTTTTTGCATTTTCTTACCTTGACCTTTAACCTTCATAGATGCAAAACATCAAAATATCATCATATAAGGATATAAATATATAGTGAGGACACTATATGTTGAACTAAAAATACCTCAAATGAGTGAAAATCTCAGACAAATCAATTTTGCATAGAAATGGTATCAATAATTTAAGTTGACCATATAATAATTTATCAAAAGAAAAATAAATGTGTCCTTTTTGGTTGAGTATACCCTATCAAAAAGACATACATATTTTATCTTGTTTTAACATTGTATTGCCTTATTAGTAATTTATTCATGCTAAGCATTTGATTATCAATAAACCATAGTCATACAACGTAGAAATTTAGCACAAGATCCATTGATCAAATCTCCATTTCATATTATGATTAACCTTTAAAAATGAAGGAAATGAAATTTGGATGATACATTACTTTTAATTTTTTACATAATTGATTTATAATTTTTTTTATTTTAAAGATAGATCGTGTCACGACCCAGACTGTCGTGATTGATACCCACACTAACCCTCTTGTGGGAGAACCATTATTACAACCCAGACTAAACAACTTAACCAAAAACTATGCATTTAAGATTCGGAAGCAAGTTTAATTGACAATAAAAATACGGAGTTCCCATAAACTCCAAAGGTTTAAACAAATAACTTAACCAAAACTAATGCGGAAGTCTTAACCCTTAGAATCTGAAAGTCATTGTACAAAAACTCTACTAATGACAAGTCTAAGAACAAGGGGTACAACCCCGAAACTAAACAAACACCTTCAACAAATTATCTGAGTTCGAAAAGAGTGGACTTAAACAAGAGAGATCTATGGCAGCCTGAAAGAAATGGCCCACCCACCCTTGAATCTGGTCACGCTCAATAGTCACCTACATGACCTCTATCAATAGCCGATTGAAGGTGCCCTATACTGGTAGGATCACACTGCTATCTCACTAAGTGCAACATACATAAGCCAATACAACAAAATAATAGCATGCATACACCGAACATATACAATATCAACATTATTTACGAACAACGTATAATTTCACATTTCTCAAAAGATATACAGTTACGACAAATCAATGGTCCTATCATGGAACCCAAATCCAAACTGTTAGCATACCGAAATGTGGTACCCGATCCAATGTTTATGCCGGAACGTGGCAACTGATTCCATATTTATGCCAGAACGTGGCAACTGATCCCATATTTATGCCGGAACGTGGCAACCGATCCAAGTTAGTGTGTCAAAACGCAACACCCGATCCATTCAACAAGCCACAATCACAATCACAATCACAAGTATATTCTCAAATCATACAATCAAGTCATGATTCATGACATTAATCATTCATCTATCTCATTTACAACTAGTGTGATCAATAATGCAACATTCGCATACATACACGTATTATAATGAAGCAAGAACAAACATATATCATACAATCATGAAATCACAACCATCACCTACCTTGAATCGCCAAGCTTGAATCTTCTCTTTCCAGATTCTTTCCGCTTGTTCTAGGTCTACAAACAACAATTTATACGCAATGATCAACAAATCAAGGTATAATTATCCGGATTATAACAAACCCAATAACCCTAGACCAAACCCTTGATCCCCATACCCAGATTAGGGCTTTTTCCACCATAATTTCTGGATCAAACCTTCCCCCGTCGATAATTACCCATTAGATTACGTTTTACGAATAAAAAAATAGATTTGGGGAGTTAAAACCTTACCTTTAGCCTCAAGAATGGTGAAAAATGGTCAAGAACTCGTCTCCTAGATCTCAAAGTCGAAAAGTGCAGAATAAAATGTTTTTGGGATTTTATTTCCGACTTAAGTCGCGTCTATCCTACTATAGCGGGACCCAACTCGCTATAGAGGCCTCGCTATAGAGGCCTCGCTACATCGACATCCATCCCGCTACATCGGCATGCATGGAGACAGAATGCTGGAATTTGAATTCTAAGCCCCATTTCATAACATACCATCATCCTTTGACACTCAAAAAATACCTGTTCACGCTAAGATCAGTTTCGGGAGTTCTAGCCACCCTAATTCAATTATGTAAAGTAGTATGGGTTCCTTAACATCTTAGCTATCTACACATGCAATCAAATTCATTGATAGATCTCTCATTTGTTACCAGATTTCCCTAGATCTTACTGACTCCGATTTCGTCCAAATCTGGACTAGGCTAGGAAATCTCAAGTTACAACAAAAAAATTTGCTGCCCCCAATTCTTTCCCTAACAACGGAAATAAGGTCGTTACAATAGATACCAATATACCCATCACTCGTCCCCGAGTGATCAACTAGAAAAGACTGGCTAAAGTAAGGGTAGAGTAGTATCTGAAACGTCGAATTACTGGGGATACTTGTCTCGCATGTCTTTAGCTTCCGGACATCATGATCAAGAATTTCAACCGGTTTTTCCTCATACCGAAGGTCTTATTTAACAACACTGAGTCTCACTTTATGATAATATCCTCGTCCCCAGCCAACTAATTGAATACCTATACATCCTCCCATACAATGCCTAAAGGAAGTCATCACAACACTCGAGTGATAATTATTATTGTATGTACACTTAGCTAACCACAGAGTTATTCCCAATAACCACCAAAGTTGATCCTACACATGTATGCAACATGTTATCAATGATTTTGACACAAACATCAGGACAAATCCTTTCTCACATAACTATGAATAAATCCTAAATCAAAAGTCACCACAATTAGAGATGAACCTGAACCAACCAACACACAATCATACTACCCAAATAATCATAGTTCTTATCAACATCTCCATTTCACAACCAAATTTCCCATGAATTTAAGTTATAACAGTTTGGTCTTTATAAATCAGATGCTTATCGAGGGATATGTCCAAGCATACAAACCCTCCAACAACACTATCGAAATGCTAGATTTAGTAATTATAGATTACCTCTTAAGAACGGTAGAATTAGATCCAATGATCCCCACATTCAACCACACATAATCGATACATGACCTCGAGGACAAGATGAAATATTAGATTGTCGAAAAACCATAAATACGCATGGTAGCTCTTCTATAAATTCTCATAAGCAAGGCGGTACATGTAGAACCACTAAAATACTTTAACAACTCCAAGCCAACACTAATTATGTCATTCCAAATAACCAAATCTTCCCAATCTTGCCACTCAACCAAGAGAACATCACAGGATTTGGTACCCCTGATCCACCACTAGGGATCCACACACAAAAGTGAAAACACACGAGAGTATAGCTAGTGAATCATACTCACAATACTAACAACCATCATAAGCAGTCCGACCATTTACCTTATTGCAAAACAACACTTTTTAAAAGAAACCTTACTTAGGTACTTAGCAATCAATAGTAATAAACTTTACGACCCAACCCAGGTGTAAGTCCTTTCAAAGGTTCAATACCTGATACAATTGATCATTTCTCACCTTGCCAATTCGTACCTTGACAAAATATATTACCACGAATGTAGACTTACAATGAAAAATATGAATTGTAAATTCAACCGTATAACACAATTCCCTTATTTATCAACATTAGCTTGTACCTTGAAGATTCTTATGAATTCATGGGTCCTTGCTTATCATTGATCGCATCTCCATCAATCTTATAATATCCTTCGCTAAAAGTTCCATCGTACTCATTACTAAACTCAAAAACAAAACCAAAGTACTTATCATCACACTCGAGCTAATGTCTGTACACTCCTTTCTCAAGTTCTTTCCAGTAGTTTTTAACCAATCTCACGGACTTGTAACACTATTACCATATCCATAGAAAAACGAATGAAATCACGCATCTCTGAACCCATTTATCTACCCCTTTGAAGATATCTCTTTAGCCTTTGTAATCAAATAAAATATTCTTTCTCTCGCCTCTCTCTAAAGGTTGTACTACATCCTACTATTTTTCTTCATTATGACTCTAGCTCTTTAATTTCTATTCGAATGATGTCCCACCATCTCTTAAGACTTTCGATACAACCACATTTACTCACCAAATATTATAAAACCACAACCTTAGATACTCGCAAGTTGTAATTACTATACAAAAATTTGCTTAACCAATAATTTTATTATATAGTTGCATACCGTCACAATCCATCACAAATTCATATTACCATTACACTCAGTTAGCCTTGACTATCACTCTGAAGTCAACCTTTTCATCAACATGATGCCTCAAACCCAGGTAAACTCATCAAATTCAAGGGACTAACCCAATTTTTATACACTTTCTTACTAAGGTACTTCAATTTCCTTCACCTAAGTATACTCATTGGGACTTTCTTTATCCATAAGCTTGTCATTTCGGTATCAATCCACTCCTTTATGGCTTAAGATAAAATCACTGGTCCTCGTACTACCCTCCTTCTTCTTCACAAACAAGACAGGAGCACCCCACGGGGAGCACTAGGACGGAAGAAACCTTTATCAAGAAGCTCTTGGATTTGAGCTTTAAGCTCTCTCAATTCTGCCACCACCGGAATAGACTCAATATAGGGGGGGTTCGACCTCAACATCCCAAATATGAGCCAATTACGTCAAACAATTATGCCCTACTAGTTTCCTACCCCGTGCAAAAGATATGACCTTAGTTGACTTAGGATTGTACCCCCTTCCAATTCTAACCTTTCCCTACCCGAGATCTCTAGAGTTACCGACTAGCATTACCATTAAGCACAACATAATAGGGGGACAACCAAGTCATGCCTAAGATTATATCATGTTAGTCACATCCAACAAACCAAATCAACCCAAATCTGAAAATCCATAACACAACAGGACCACATGATATACATGGGTGACTATGAATGACTCTTTAACTGGGTAGAAACATGGATGGGGGCATCAAGTATATCACACATCATATCAAATTCTGATGCAAACCGTACAGACATATAATAATAAGTAGAGCCCGGATCAAACAACACATTCGCCATTTGGTCATAAATAATAATAGTACCTGTGATCACTGCATCAGATCCTCAGCCTCGATCTTGCCCGCAAAGGCATAAAACTGAGCCCTGTCATCTTGATATACCATCAATCCATGAAATCGTAGTATATCTTCTAACCTCAATTGACATAACTTAATTTCATCATTCGATAAACAACCCATACATGTTATGACAACAATACTAAATGCATTTTCCAAAGTAATGGTGTTCATTATCTAACCGTCCCTTACCAAAACTTCTTTGAATGTTGTCACCTATAAACTAGAATCTGGAAATCTGGCCTTAATTCCTTCACAAGCGACGATAGTAGCTAGTGAGCCCCACAAAACTCTTAATTTCAGTAACAGAACTAGGTAGAACCCAATTCCTGACTGTTTCAATCTTTTTTGGATCTACCATTACCCCTTCCGTTTAAACTATATGCCCCAAAAAGGAAACCAAAGTCAACCAAAATTCACACTTAGAAAATTTCGTTCACCCCTTTTTATTTTTGTAAGCACATGAATGCTAGTTTTTTTGCTGTTTTTGACAGTATTCAATTTATTACAAGGTTTTATAGTCTATCCTAGATTGCTGAACACTGATTGGATTGTAGGGGTTAGTTCAGATTCGATTTGGGTTCTATAAGGAGACATGGGAAAAACAGAGGAGATAAGGTTGAGGTTTTGTCTCGCCTTGTCTCGCTCTGGCGGCCTCGCACTGGGGAAAAATCCTGCCCCAGCAGCTCAGACGGAAACAGTACCCAGATAATAAATTTTTCTAGGGTTTTTTTCTTTTCTAAATCTCCCAACAGTTTTCAGCTTTACTGAGCAATTTAGGATAATCATTGTCTACCCCGAGTCAATCCAACGATACACAATCCAACTCATTCTTATTAATTCAACACCATAGCCCACACAACCCCAGGATACACACAAACACGGTTATTACTCAAGTGCAAGACACGTCCAGATCTTTCTTATGAATCACCTCATACATTATCTAGACCCTTACATCAAACTTAGTCGAGACCTTCTTTTCACAACAAGTTTCACGATACTCAGCAGTTACAACTTCCATAGTTTTAATCAATTCAGCCAACATATTGCACATATCAAAATTCAGACCCACACTTATTGTGCACATGATCATATCATCACATCCAAGCAATCACAACTTCCAAATTCATATTTAATTCAGGCAACATGGAATACACATTCATAGTTTTCAAGTTACAACTCACAGACAAGCCCGATTTCTAAATTAATTTATTCCATAGATAACCATTACCGGTCTCCCAATACAAGAGCAAAAATGTAAACTGATGCACCCTGCAACTTGTCAAAAGATCATTTTTTTGAGGCAGTGGATACTTGTTCTGAATGGTGACCCTATTCGACTGTCGGTAGTCTATACATATCCTTTTGCTAGTGAAGGTGTTACCACTTTTGTTGCTCTAGTTCGGACCATAGAGTGAAGGAGGAAAGATACCAATTTGTATCACCCAAATACCAATTGGAGTCAAGTCATAACACGAAGGAGTAGAAAGAAGTGAGTTTTTTCCTAAAGTCCTATAGCCTCTCGAAGAAAAGTACGAACGTCTTTGTACCATTTCATAAGACTCTACTAGACTCATTTTGGTACAATGAGATCAACGAACCTAGGGCTCTGATGCCGACTTTATCACCACCCAGGCCGTCGTGATTGGCACCTACACTAACCCTCCGGTGGGAGAACCATTACTACAACCCAGACTAAACAACTTAACCAAAAACTATGCATTTAAGATACGGAAGCAGGTTTAATTGACAATAAAAATACGGAGTTCCCATAAACTCCAAAGGTTTAAACAAATAGCTTAACCAAAACTAATGCGGAACTCTTAACCCTTAGAACCTGAAAGTAATTTTATCAAAACTCTACTAACGACAAGTCTAAGAACAAGGGGTATAACCTCGAAACTAAACAAACACCTTACGCAAATAGTCTGAGTCCGAAAAGAGTGGACTTAAACAAGAGAGATCTATGGCAGCCTGAAAGAACTGGCCCACCCTTAAATCCGGTCACACTCAATAGTCACCTAGCTGAAGTCTATCAATAGCCGCCTGAAGATGCCCTATACTCAACAAAGAAAGAGGAAGTGCAATATCAGTACACAACCAGAGTATACTGGTAGGATCACACGACTATCCCACTAAGTGCAACATACATAAGACAATACAACATAATAATAACATGCATACACTGAACATATACAATATCAACATGATTTACAAACAACATACAATTTCACATTTCTCAAGATATACAGTTACGATAAATTAATGGTCCTCTCATGGAACCCAAACCCAAACTGTTAGAATATCAAAATGTGGTACCCGATCCAATGCTTATGTCGAAACGTGGCTATCGATCCCATATTTATGTCGGAACGTGGCAACCAATCCAAGATAGTGTGTCGGAATGCAACACCCGATCCATTCAACAAGCCACAATCACAATCACAGGTATATTCTTAAATCATACAATCAAGTCATGATTCATGGCATTCATCATTCATCTATCTCATTTACAACTAGTGTGATTAATAATGCAACATTCACATATATACACGTATTATAATGAAGCAAGAACAAACAAAGTGTCATTTCATGGTTAAAGAAGGTATAGTGTTGGGTCATCGAATTTCAGAGAAAGGTATTGAGGTTGATAGAGCTACAGTTGAGGTAATAGAAAAGTTTCCGCCACCCATTTCTGTAAAAGGTGTCAGAAGTTTTCTTGGGCATGCTGGGTTCTATAGGAGATTCATAAAGGACTTCTCAAAAATTGCACATCCTTTGTGCAAACTGCTCGAGAAGGAGTGTATATTCTATTTTGATGATGCTTGTCTTAGAGCATTTGGAGAGTTGAAGGAGAAGTTGGTTACTGCACCTATCATTATTTCACCGGATTGGGGACAACCATTTGAGGTAATGTGCGATGCGAGTGGAGTAGCGCTTGGTGTAGTATTGGGACAGAGGCGAGAGAAAATTCGTCACCCTATTTACTATGCTAGCAAGGCACTAAATGTAGCCCAGAAAAATTATACTGTGACTGAACAAGAGCTCCTTGCGGTAGTTTTCGCATTTGAGAAATTTCGATCCTACCTACTTGGTACCAAGGTCATAGTGCATACTGACCATTCTGCATTGAGGTATTTAATGGCAAAGAAGGATGCAAAGACAAGGTTGATTAGATGAGTAGTATTGCTGCAAGAGTTTGATTTTGTAGTAAAATATAGAAAGGGGACAGAAAATCAAGTTGCCGATCACCTGTCCAGATTAGAGAAAGAGGCTATTCTAAAGCTTGGTGATGGGGCTGAAATTAATGATGCTTTTCCAGATGAACAGGTATTGGCTGCTTCTGATGATTTGATTCCTTGGTTCGCAGACCAGCAGCATGCACGGAGACAAAATGCTGTAATTTGAATTCCAAGCCCCATTTCACAACACACCATCATCTCATCAAGGATTATGACTGCACGATTGATTATCATCCAGGTAAAGCCAATGTGGTTGCATATGCCTTAAGTCAGAAATCCTTCGCAAGCATTTCTTTGAGTCCTTTACCCTTGCTTCTTGAGTTAAGAGCCATGAATGTTTGTTTTACACTTGATTCAAATGGTTCAATTATTACTAATTTATAAGTAAAGCCAATATTACTTGAACAGGTGAAAGAATCACAAATGTTAGATGAGAAACTTGTAAAATTGACCAGAGAAGTTCAAAGTGGGAAAAAACTTGATTTTACATTTACGGAGGATGGTGGCATATTTTTATCAAAACAGGTTATGTGTCCCTAATGATGACAATTTGAGGAGAGAAATATTGAATGAAGCACATACTTCACCATATGCAATGCATCCTGGGGGTACAAAGATATACGAGACCATCAAAGAACATTATTGGTGGAAGGGTATGAAGAGAGACATTGCAGAGTTAATTTCCAAATGTTTGGTTTGTCAAAAGGAAAGGCAGAACATCAAGTCCCAGTTGGTTTACTACAACCCTTGTCGATGCCGGAATGGAAATGGGATAGAATAACTATGAACTTTGTTTCTGGACTTCCTCGCACTCAGAGAAATCATGATGCAATATAGGTGATTGTGGACAGGCTAACCAAGAGTGCGCACTTCTTAGCAATCAGGATGGATTACTCACTTGAGCGTTTAGCCAAGTTGTATATTAATGAGATTGTAAGACTACATGGGATCCCTGTGTCTATTGTATCAGACCGGGACCCAAGGTTTACATCTAGATTTTGGGGTAGTTTGCAGGAAGCTTTGGGTACTAAGTTGAGGTTTAGCACTTCGTTCCATCCTCAAATAGACGGCCAGTCGGAAAGAGTGATACAAATTTTGGAGGATATGCTTCGAGCTTGCATTATGGAGTTTGAGGGTAGTTGGGACAAACACTTAGCTTTGATAGAATTTGCTTACAATAACAGTTACCAATCGAGTATTGGAATGCCTCCCTATGAAGCCTTATACGAAAGAAAATGCCAGACCTCTCTTTGTTGGAGTGAAGTTGGTGAAAGAAAGCTTGTTGGTCCTGAAATTGTGCAACAAACAGGGACAAGGTAAAAATTATCAAAGATCGTCTAAAAATTTCTTCGGATAGACAAAAGTCGTACGCTGATCTTAAAAGGCGTGACATTGAATATCAAGTTGGAGATAAAGTATTCTTAAAGGTGTCTCCATGGAAAAAGATTAT
>JAJOOO010003105.1:0-47920 GCA_029582685.1 Solanum piurae | reverse complement strand
TCCGGCTACGTGTGTATACTTTACTAACCCTTACCTTTACCTCATATTAGACATAATAATCGATGTTTGGCTTAGTTATTACTTCGCACCAATCGACACTAGCCTATTAGATAGTATCACACTAAATCTATGTTGATACTTCTTTTCTTGTTGATTACCTCTTTGGTCCGGCAAGTAGCAACAAGGCGAGTTCTAATGCGTGCACTCGTTAAAAACACTTTTAAACGAAAGAATTATCAATGCATGAAAAACACTATTCAAGAATTACTTATTTACTATTCATACTTTGTTAATCGCTCATGGATCTCACAACCCTAGTTGTGAAGTTTAGTTGCCCATAATTGCAAGAACACAATTTACACTATTAGATGAAGAAATCATGAACTTACGTAGAGTGAGTAATAAACCCAGAATTTGAACTTGAGTTGCCAAGCCAAACTTTTCAAACGAATGTAGAAAATCAATAATAGCTAGGGTTTTTAACTTGATCTCCAAAGTCCCAAGGTAAAACTAAAATAATAATCTCTAACCCCTTAAAACGAGATTTACATCCCCTATTTATAGAAAACAACTCCTAAATAAAAAAGGAAACAATTTAAGGAAAGTTTGTTTCAGGCACGTGTCTTCATTCCACGAGACTGACTTACGGACCGTCGATGTATCTATGGTCCGTAAGTCCCTTCCGTCAGCTAGAACTTAGAAATATTTCAGCTTCCCAAAAATCAGCTTCTCTGAAGCAAACGACGGATGTGCAGGACGGACCGTAGATAGACGGTCCGTCAATCCTCTTCCGTAGCTCCATACTTAGAATCTTCAAAAATCAGGTACTGGAACCCTTTCAGTCACCATCTACGGATCGACAGTACGGTCCGTAGATCCATCTACGGACCGTCAATGGACATCGTGGTTCCACTCTTGGTCAGATTTCCCGGATTTGCCTCCATGCCTTGGCTGCTGATCTACGGCCACCATCTACGGAGCGTCAATAGACCTACGGTCCGTAGATTACTCCGTAGTTGCCCTCTTTTGGCTCCCTTTCAGCTGTCTCTTTACTTCCGCGCCTGAACATCTTTCCTGCAATATACGATAAAAACACATAAAAACCAATACCAAAAGGCCCTAGACACACACAACTTGTAAGTGAAATGTATTAGAAATACCGTAAACTCACGGTATATCAATAGGCCTTCCATAACATTTATCCCTTGAGGTGAATCCCCTTGCTTTATGAAATATGAGCATGACTAGGTTGGGTTGTAGCTTGAAAGGGACTTTCCAATACATGCATGACTAGAGGCGATTCTCTATATATATTAGAGATATGTTAACTATGATATTAGGAGATGATAAACATGAATGAAGAACCTAAAGTCTCTAGCTTAGCATGGGTAGGATTACGAGGTCTTGTTCATGCATGGCACAAGCTTGCCTTAAGGTGACTCATAAAGTGTTTCTCTTATATGTTGTATGTATAGATAGGATTGTGCTATATTTTCCTTCCTTGTTATGTTATGATCGACTAAAGGTGACAGATTCTTTTGCTTATGAGAATCAAGCTAAAGATGAGACCCTGAGATGGTAAGTATGTATGATTGCCTAAGGTGGTACTTAGTGTGAGTGGTATTATGGGGTCTTACTCATACATTGCACAACTTTTACTTGAAGATACTTATGAAATTATGTTCTTATGATATGAAGGTCTAAGTATTGACTATGTATATGTACAATGTTTTATGATGACTAATGCTTATATGATGCTTCTGTTGGAGACTTTTCTTATGATTATGATATTGTCTCTTATACTTATAGTTTATATTTCATGAAGTATCTCTTATGTTTATGGATTATGCCTTTTGTTGACTAACCCTTATGTTGTGCTCTGATGATGTTATTCTAGCTATCATATTTAGTACGTTTGTATTCCAACGAATACTTTGCCTACATTATTATCAAATGTAGGGTTTGGTGATTTGAGTTCCATTCTTGAATATAGGTTTATAGAAATGCAAGGAGTGGAAGACTTGGTGAGTCGTCATAGCTTCGAGGATAAAACCACCATTTCCTTTTATTGTGCCAAGATTTATTCAAAGTATTGTAGTAGATGGTTTGAGAAAAAAGTGTAGAAACACTTCTTCTTCATTTTATAAAGTCTTTAATTCTATGAAAAATGTTTTAAAATTATGTACTTTAATATTATTTTATGTTATGATATGCTAAAGGCTTGTATGAGACCATTTCGGAGTCAAGTACGCCATGATACATCTAGGGTGTACCCCTGGGTAGTGACAAACTTGGTATCAGAGCACAAGGTTTACAATGGTTCTAGGATTGGTAGGCTCATATGCAATTTTGAGTGGTGTTAGTAAGGTTGCTTGTGAACTAGAGTTGCTTAATGAGAAACTCTCTAAATTAGAAGTACCGGTTGGGATCCTAGAACGGCAAGTAAAGAAATATAAGAACAAGGAAGTTGTTTCCATAAAGTGGTAAGGAGTGTTCTTTAGTGAGGGATTTTGTTAAGGGTGCTACTTGGGAAGCCGACGGCCAATGAGATGTCCCGATGTCATCATCCTTTTCCTTCTTTGCCACTTTTAGCTTGAGATGACACGCTCCTCTTAGTTGTATTATGTATTGGAGTCATGTGTTTTATGTGTTTCCATGATCTACTTATGCTATGCATGTTTTTGAGAAAGTCATGTTTCGTAAGAAAATGAGTCTTCATAATTTATGTTCCTCATGTTGTTGTTCATTTAGTATGAGTCGCCCACTTTACTTCATGAAATGAATTAATGAGCATGCCTTAGTTTGGAGTCAAAAGATTCCTCCTTGAATAAATGCTCATTGAGAGTAAATTGCATTTAGGCTCCATGAGTGTATGTTGAGCATTTTTTAGCTAGGAGATGGTAGTTCGTCCTTGAATATGAGTAGATATAGAATTTCATGCATTTTGGGTTGTTAAATGTAGTTCCTATTCCCTTGTGTTGCATTGAATATGCTTAGCTTGGAATTGAAGGTGTCCTCTCTTGTTTATGTGCATTTAGATAAGTTGCATGCATGATGGGCTGCTAGTCTAAACTCATTTCCTTTAAGAAGTGTTTGGAATCGTCATTCGAGGATAATTATCCCAAAGGGGAGATATTGTAACACCTACAAAACTAGTAGGTTAAACTAGTGCCTTACGTGAGGGTTCTAGAACTTTACGTTGGGGTTAGATTTATAGAAATGACTTCCCGTACTTACAATCAGGGGTTTAGGGGTTAAACGTCAAGGTACGACTCCCCAAAGACTAACCAAAGGGGTCCTTGAGGAGAACCCTAAAACAGCCCCCAAAATATTCCACAAGGCAGTGACCCACGATGGGGATTCACGCCCCATAGGGGAGAGTCGTGGGTCAAGGTCTGCGAATAAAGCTCCAGTACGCCATCCACGGATGACCACCACGTCCCGTGGACCCACTCAAGGTCCGTGGGTTGGGGTCTCATGGGTTGGGGCAGTGATGGTCTTAGACGATTTAACTTGGGGGTTAGGGGAAGGTTCTAGAATGAATTAGTTACTAAGTGGGGTCGGTATATTAGTAATTAGGCAACATATATAAACCTATTAGACCCCTAAAGTAAGTCAATTAAATCATTAGTTCTAAATCGCCAAATAAAACCCAACTTCCTCCAACAAATCCTCTCTCTAGAAAGAAGAAGAAGAAGAAGAAGAAGAAGAAGGGACAAACCTAGGTAAAATTCATCCGTTGTTGCAAGATTTTGTACGTATTTGTATCCAATGTATGATAGCTTATTCATCCATGGATTTTTCCATCCATGGAGCCCCCTAAATTTCCTTGAATTGTGAAGATAAACCCCAATTCTAGCTAGGCTTTCTTCCTATGTTGTGGGTAGTGTTTGATATGATTCCAATTGAGTTGATAGTGATTGTTTCTAATTGATTTAGTATTGAATTATGTTATTATGATGATGTTATGTATTTTCCATGGTTAACCCTAGTCAAATTGCTGAAATTGTAGTAATGTGGGTTTATGCCATGAGAGGGAAATTGACGAGTAATATATAATCTTCTAGAATTGATAATATGAATAGTAATTGATCAAGAATAGAAACATATAGACATGAACTGAATTAGATTATAGTATATACGATGGATCATAACTAGTAAGGTTTCAAGTTGAACATTTATGATGAATTATGACAGGAATCACTTGAAAATGATGAATGTGACTAGAATTCCTTAACATCTAGGTATGTATGATGATTGTAAGAAGTAAAGCTTTGAGTGTAGGGATTGTAGTCATGAATGTTAATCAATAGGGTTTTGAGAGTAAAGCCAATATGATGAATTATATATGTGAATACTCCAAGAGTGAAGCTTATATGATAATGGTAGACTATTAGATATAATGGTTGTCGTAAGACTTTACTCGCCTAATCTACCTTTTGAATGCTTTAATGTATGAAGTGATAGAATCAGTTGAGTCATGACCATATCCATGTCTAAGGTAGAATTCGAGATATGATATTATGCACGAAGATGATATGATATGATATGAAAGGTTCTCCCCCATAGAATGATTCTAGATTGAAAGGTTTGCTCACCTAAAATAAATCTAAGTCCAAGGACTATGAAATGTGATGAGGCTTGTGGTGATTCCTGTAAAGACCTTTGTATGAGAGGGATGTGAGGTGACTCCCCTTATGTCTAGATAGATAATCATAAGGAGATTACCCATGACATGATATGAGAAGTATGTGGTGACTACCCTTAAAATATGACTTCTAAGGCAAGAGGTTATTACAATTACCCATTATGAAGTATCTCTTATGTTTATGGATTATATATTTTGTTGACTAACCCTTATGTTGTGCTCTTATGATGTTATGATAGCTATCATATTTAGTACTTTTGTATTCTAACGAATACTTTGCCTACATTCTCATCAGATGTAGGGTTTGGTGATTTGAGTTCCATTCTTGAAGAGAGGTTTCTAGAAGTGCAGGGAGTTGAAGACTTGGTGAGTCCTTAGAGCTTCGAGGATGAAGCCACCATTTACTTTTGTGTTTTTCTTTATTTTTTAAGACTATAGGATGGGCTTGTCCCAAGAATTATTCAAAGTATTTTAGTAGATGGTTTGACACAAAAGTGTAGTAAAACTTCTTCTTCGTTTTATAAAGGCTTTAATTATATGAAAAATGTTTTAAAATTACGAACTTTTATGTTATCTTATGTTATGATATGCTAAGGGCTTGTATGAGACCTTTTCGGAGGAAAGTACGCCATGATACATCTACGTGTTCCCCTGGGTCATGACAAACTTGGTATCAGAGCACAAGGTTTACTATGGTTTTAGGATTGTCTCAAACCACGTCTAGTAGAGTCTTGTACATAAATCTGAAGCGCGCCACATTTATGAATAGGAGGCTATTGTATGGTTAGAAAAACTTTACTTCTTCATTCTCTAAGTCATGCCATAGAGTTTAACTCTATAAAGTATCTCTCATATTCCTTATTCGATGGTCGTTAGGATATGACTACTCGAAGGGTTCATGCTACAAGGAACTAGGGAGAAAAGGTTGGTTGTGATGCCAATTATGGCTATGTGACTAGATACACTTGATATTATAGACTTTGATATTGTCTTTAGTATGAATGGGCTGCATTATGGTTATAATTAATTGATGTTAGAACCCGAGTAAGTCATGATGATTTTTAGGGTATGTTAAAAGATTCAATGAATAGGGTGTTTTAGTAATGCCTAGATGTGTTGAGTGAGTAGGCTACTCTAAGAATGGTTGAAGGGTAATTCACCATAGTTTAGAATCATCTTGTGTGAGGGATGTGAAAGCTTTTTGATGACTTTCTCCGATCTTAGTATTAAAAGACGTGATGCTTAAAAGAGTTTGTATAGGCTTAATCCAAAGGGGGAGATAATGTGCTTAGATAGCAAGGTCGTTGAGTGTCCTTGATGATTCATGATTAGGTTTGCTAGAAATTCTCACCTTGGAGATGTAGTGAGTATGAGAAGTTTATGCTCGGTTTGGTAGGCTCATATGAGATATTGAGTGGTGTTAGTAATGTTGCTTGTGAACTAGAGTTTCTTAATGAGAACCTCTCTAAATTAGATTTACCGGTTGGGATCCTAGACCGGCAAGTTAAGAAATAGAAGAGCAAGGAAGTTGTTTCCATAAAGTGGTAAGGAGTGTTCTTTAGTGAGGGATTTTGTTGAGGGTGCTACTTGGGAAGTCGAGGGCCAATGAGATGTCCCGATGTCCTCATCCTTTTCCTTCTATGCATCTTTTAGCTTGAGATGATAAGTTCCTCTTAGTTGTATTATATGTTGGAGTCATGTGTGTTTTATGTGTTTCCATGATCTCCTTATGTTATACATGTTTTTGAGAAATTCATGTTTTGTAAGAAAATGAGTCTTCATGATTTATGTTCCTCATGTTGCTGTTCATTTAGTATGAGTCACCCACTTTACTTCATGAAATGAATTAATGAGAATGCCTTAGTTTGGAGTCAAAAGATTCCTCCTTGAATAAATGTTCTTTGATAGTAAATTGCATTTAGGCTCCATGAGTGTATGTTGAGCATTTGTTAGCTAGGAGATGGTAGTTCCTCCTCCAATATGAGTAGATATAGAATTTCATGCATTTTGGGTTGTTAGATGTAGTTCCTATTCCCTTGTGTTGCATTGAATATGTTTAGCTTGGAATTGAAGCTTTCCTCTCTTCTTTATGTGCATTTAGATAAGTTGCATGCATGATGGGAATCTAGTGTAAAGTCATTTCCTTTAAGAAGTGTATAGAATCGTCATTCGAGGATGAATTATCCCAAGGGGGAGATATTGTAACACCCAGAAAACTAGTAGGTTAAACTAGTGCCTTACGTGAGGGTTGTAGAGCTTTACGGGGGGTTTAGAGTTACAGAAATTACTTCATGTACTTACAATCAGGGGTTTAGGGGTTAAACAACAAGGTACGACTCCCGAAAGACCAACCAAAGGGGTCCTTGAGGAGAATCTTAAAACGACCCCCAAAATTTACCCCAAGGCAGTGACCCACAATAGGGAGTCACTCCCCATAGGGGAGGGTCGTAGGTGAAGGCCTGCAAATGAAACTCCAGTACGCCATCCACGGATGACCACCACGTCCCGTGGAACCACTCAAGGTCCGTGGGTCGGGGTCTCATGGGTTGGGGCAGTGATGGTCTTAGACGATTTAAGTTGGGGGTTAGGGGAAGGTTCTAGAATTAATTAGTTACTAAGTGGGGTCGGTATATTAGTAATTAGGCCACCTATATAAACCTATTAGACCCCTAAAGTAAGTCAATTAAATCATTAGTTCTAAATCCCCAAATCAAACCCAACTCCCTCCAAGAAATCCTCTCTCTAGAAAGAAGAAGAAGAAGAAGGGACAAAGCTAGGTAAAATTCCTCCACTGTTTCAATCTTTTGTACGTATTTGTATCCAAGGTATGATAGCTTATTCATCCATGGATTCTTCCATCCATGGAGCCCCCTAAATTTCCTCGAATTGTGAAGATAAACCCCAATTCTAGCTAGGCTTTCTTCCTATGTTGTGGGTAGTGTTGGATATGATTCCAATTAAGTTGATAGTACTTGTTTCTGATTGATTTAGTATTTAATTATGTTATTATGATGATATTATGTGTTTTCCATGGTTAACCCTAGTCTAATTGATGAAATTGTAGTAATGTGGGTTTACGCCATGAGAGGGAAATTGAGGATTAATATATAATCTTCTAGAATTATTATATGAATAGTAATTGATCAAGAATAGAAACATATAGACATGAATTGAATTATATTATAGTATATACGATGGATCATAACTAGTAAGGCTTGAAGTTGAACATTTATGATGAATTATGACTAGAATCAATTGAAAATGAAGAATGTGACTATAATTCCTTAAAATCTAGGTATGTATGATGATTGTAAGAAGTAAAGCTTTGAGTGTAGGTATTGTAGTCACGAATGTTAATCACTAGGATTTTGAGAGTAAAGCCAATATAATGAATTATATATGTGAATACTCCAAGAGTGAAGCTTATATGATAATGGTAGACTATTAGATATAATGGTTGTGGTAAGACTTTACTCGCCTAATCTACCTTTTGAATGCTTTAATGTATGAAGTGATAGAATCACTTGAGTCATGCTCATATCCATGTCTAATGTCGAATTCAACATATGATATTATGCATGAATATGATATGATATGAAATGTTATCCCACATTGAATGATTCTAGGTTAAAAGGTTTGCTCACCTAAAATGAATCTAAGTCCAAGGACTATGAAATGTGATGAGGCTTGTGGTGATTCCCCTAAAGACCTTTGTATGAGAGGGATGTGAGGTGACTCCCCTTATGTCTAGATAGATAATCATGAGGAGATTACCCATGACATGATCTGAGAAGTATGTGGTGACTACCCTGAAAATAGGACTTCTAAGGCAAAAGGTGATTACACTTAGCCTTTATGAGGATCATGAAGGCGAATACTTTAATCCATATGTAATAATGTGTAGGCGAATACCTACATCATATAATAGTGGGGCATGGTCGTGAATACCTATGTTTCCCTAATATAGTCAAGAAGGTGAATACCTATGACGATACATGTAAAGTAAGAGGTGAATACCCATTTGGACTTTATGTTGTACATAGAGAGGTGAATACCCATTGGCCCTTATGATAGACATATAGAGGTGAGTTCCCATGTCTTATGAATAAGTAGAGAGTAACATGAAAATGTCTAATGTGGATTTTAGCTTGATAGGCCTTCCATGACATTTATCCCTTGAGGTGAATCCCCTTGCATTATGAAATATGAGCATGACTAGGTTGGGTAATAGCTTGAAAGGGACTTTCCAATACATGCATGTCTAGAGGTGATTCTCCATGTCTATTAGAGATATGTTAACTATGAGATTAGGTAATGATAAACATGAATGAAAAACCTAAAGTGTCTAGCTTAGCATGGGTAGGATTACGAGGTCTTGTTCATGCATGGCACAAGCTTGCCTTAAGGTGACTCATAATGTGTTTCTCTTATATGTTGTATGTATAGATAGGATTGTGCTATATTTTTCTTCCTTGTTATGTTATGATCGACTAAAGGTGAGAGATTCTTTTGCTTATGACAATCAAGCTGAAGATGAGACCATGAGATGGTAAGTATGTATGATGGCCTAAGGTGGTACTTAGTGTGAGTGGTATTATGGGGTCTTACTCATACATTGCACAAGTATTACTTGGAGCTACTTATGAAATGGTGTTCTTATGATTTGAAGGTCTAAGTATTGACTATGTACATGTACAATGTTTTATGATGTTATGCTAACCCTTATGTTGTTGGATTATGTCTTTTGTTGACTAACCCCTATGTTGTGCTCTTATGATGTTATGCTAGCTATTATATTTAGTACTTTTGTATTCTAACGAATATTTTCCTACATTTTCATCAAATGTAGGGTTTGGTGATTTGATTTCCATTCTTGAAGATAGGTTTCTAGAAGTCCAAGGAGTTGAAATTTTGGTGAGTCCTCAGAGCTTCGAGGATAAAGCCACCATTTCCTTTTATGTCTTTCTTTATCTTTTGAGACTATAGTATGGGCTTGTCCCAAGAATTATTCAAAGTATTGTAGTAGATGGTTTGAGACAAAAGTGTAGAAAGACTTCTTCTTTGTTTTATAAAGGCTTCAATTGTATGAAAAATGTTTTAAAATTCCAAACTTTAGTATTATCTTATGTTATGATATGTTAAGGGCTTGTATGAAACCCTTTCGGAGTCAAGTACGCCATGATACATCTAGGGTGTACCCCTGGGTAGTGACAAACTTAGTATCAGAGCACAAGGTTTACAATGGTTCTAGGATTGTCTCAAACCACGTCTAATATAGTCTTGTTCATAAATCTGAAGCACGCCACATTTATGAATAGGTGGCTATTGTATGGTTAGAAAACTTCACTTCTTCATTCTCTAAGTCATGCCATAGAAATTAACTCTATAAGGTATCTCTCATATTCCTTATCCGATGGTCTTTAGGATAGGACTACTCGAAGGATTCATGCTACAATGAACTAGGGAGAAAAGGTTGGTTGTGATGCCAATTTTGGCTATGCGACTAGATACACTTGATATTATAGACTTTGATATTGTCTTTAGTATGAATGGGCTGCATTATGGTTATGATTAATTGATGTTAGAACCCAACTATGTCATTATGAGTTTTAGGGTATGTTAAAAGAATCGATGAATAGGGTGTTTTAGTAATGCCTAGATGTGTTGAGTGAGTAGACTACTCTAAGAAGGGTAGAAGGGTAACTCACCATAGTTTAGAATCATCTTGTGTGAGGGATGTGAAAGCTTTTTGATGACTTTCTCCGACCTTAGTATTAAAAGACGTGACGCTTAAAAGAGTTTGTATAGTGTTAATTCAAAGGGGGAGATAATGTGCTTAGATATCAAAGTCGTTGAGTGTCCTTGATGATTCATGATTAGGTTTGCTAGCAATTCTCACCTTGGAGGTGTAGTAAGTATGAGAAGTTTAGACTCGGTTTGGTAGGCTCATATGAGATTTTGAGTGGTGTTAGTAAGGTTGCTTGTACACTAGAGTTGCTTAATGAGAACCTCTCTAAATTAGAAGTACCGGTTGGGATCCTAGACCGGCAAGTTAAGAAATAGAAGAACAAGGAATTGTTTCCATAAAGTGGTAAGGAGTGTTCTTTAGTGAGGGATTTTTTAAGGGTGCTACTTGGGAAACGGGGGGCCAATGAGATGTCCCGATGTCCTCTTCATTTTCTTTCTATGCCTCTTTTAGCTTGAGATGATAAGTTCCTCTTAGTTGTATTATGTGTTGGAGTCGTGTTTTATGTGTTTCCATGATCTCCTTATGTTATGCATGTTTTTAAGAAATCAATGTTTTGTAAGAAAATGAGTCTTCATGATTTATGTTCCTCATGTTGTTGTGCATTTAGTATGAGTCGCCCACTTTACTTCATGAAATGAATTGATGAGCATGCCTTAGGTTGGAATCAAAAGATTCATCCTTGAATAAATGCTCTTTGAGAGTAAATTGCATTTAGGCTCCATGAGTGTATGTTGAGCATTTTTTAGCTAAGAAATGGTAGTTATTCCTCGAATATGAGTAGATATAGAATTTCATGCATTTTGGGATGTTAGATGTAGTTCCTATTCCCTTGTGTTGCATTGAATATGTTTAGCTTGGAATTGAAGGTTTCCTCTCTTGTTTATGTGCATTTAGATAAGTTTCATGCATGATGGGCTTCTAGTCTAAAGTCATTTCCTTTAAGAAGTATTTAGAATCGTCATTCGAGGATGAATTATCCCAAAGGGGAGATATTGTAACACCCAGAAAACTAGTAGGTTAAACTAGTGCCTCACGTGAGGGTTCTAGAGCTTTACGTGGGGGTTAGAGTTATAGAAATGACTTCCCGTACTTAAAATTAGGGGTTTAGGGGTTAAACGTTAAGGTACGACTCCCCAAAGACCAACCAAAGGGGTCCTTGAGGAGAACCCTAAAACAGCCCCCAAAATCAGCCACAAGGAAGTCACCCACAATGGGGACTCACGCTCCATAGGGGAGGGTCATGGGTCAAGGCCTGCGAATGAAGATCCAGTACGCCATCCAAGGATGACCAGTACGTCCCGTGGACCCACTCAAGGTCCGTGGGTAGGGGTCTCGTGGGTTGGGGAAAGATTGGTGTTAGACGATTTAGGTTGGGGGTTACGGGAAAGTTCTAGAATGAATTAGTTACTAAGTGGGGTCGGTATATTAGTAATTAGGCCACCTATATAAACCTATTAGACCCCTAAACTAAGTCAATTAAATCATTAGTTCTAAATCTCCAAATCAAACCGAACTCCCTCCAACAAATCCTCTCTCTAGAAAGAAGAAGAAGAAGAAGAAGAAGAAGGGACAAAGCTAGGTAAAATTCTTCCACTGTTTCAATCTTTTGTACGTATTTGTATCCAAGGTATGATAGCTTATTCTTCCATGGATTCTTCCATCCATGGAGCCCCCTAAATTTCCTAGTATTGTGAAGATAAACCCCAATTCTAGCTAGGGTTTCTTCAAATGTTGTGGGTAGTGTTAGATATGATTCCAATTGAGTGGATAGTACTTGTTTCTGATTGATTTAGTATTGAATTATGTTATTATGATGATATTATGTGTTTTCCATGGTTAATCCTAGTCTAATTGATGAAATTATAGTAATGTGGGTTTATGCCTTGAGAGGGAAATTGAGGATTAATAGGTAGTCTTCTAGAATTGATGATATGAATAGTAATTGATCAAGCATAGAAACATATGGACATGAATTGAAATAAAATCTAGGTATGTATGCTGATTTCAAGAAGTAAAGCTTTGAGTGTAGGGATTGTAGTCATGAATGTTAATCACTAGGTCTTTCAGAATAAAGCCAATATGATGAATTATGTATGTTAATGCTCCAAGAGTGAAGCTTATATGATAATGGTAGACTATAAGATATAATGGTTGTGGTAAGACTTTACTCGCCTAATCTACCTTTTGAATACTTTAATGTAGGAAGTGATAGAATAAATTGAGTCATGATCATACCCATGTCTAATGTAGAATTCGAGATATGATATTATGCATGAATATGATATGATATTATATGAAAGGTTCACCCACATAGAATGATTCTAGGTTGAAAGGCTTGCTCACCTAAAATGAATATAAGTCCAAGGACTATGAAATGTGATGAGGCTTGTTGTGATTCCCCTAAAGACCTTTGTATGAGAGGGATTTGAGGTGAATCCCCTTATGTCTAGATAGATAATCATGAGGAGATTACCCATGACATGATATGAGAAGTATGTGTTGACTACCCTTAAAATATGCTTTCTAAGGGAAGAGGTGATTACAATTAGCCTTTATGATAATAATGGAGGCGAATAATTATGATCCTTATGTAATAATGTGCAGGGGAATACCTACATCATCTAATTGTGAGGTATGGTGGCGAATACGTATGTTTCCCTAAAATAGTCATGGAGGTGAATACCTATTACGATACTTGTAAAGTAAGAGGTGAATACCCATTTGGACTTTATGCTTGACTTAAAGAGGTGAATACCCATTGTCCCTTATGATAGACATAGAGAGGTGAGTTCCCATGTCTTATGAATAAGTAGAGAGTAACATGAAAATGTCTAATGTGGATCGTAGCTTGATAGGCCTTCCATGACATGTTTCCCTTAAGGTGAATCCCCTTCCATTATGAAATATGAGCATGACTAGGTTGGGTTGTAGCTTAAAAGGGCCTTCCCAATACATGCATGACTAGAGGTGATTCTCCTTGTCTATTAGAGATATGTTAACTATGTGATTAAGAGATGATAAACATGAATAAAGAAATTAAAGTGTCTAGCTTAGCATGGGTAGTATTACGGGTTCTTGTTCATGCATGGCAAAAGCTTGCCTTAAGGTGACTCATAATGTGTTTCTCTTATATGTTGTATGTATAGATAGGATTATGCTATATTTTCCTTTCTTGTTACGTTATGATCAACAAAAGGTGAGAGATTCTTTTGCTTATGACAATCAAGCTGAAGATGAGACCATGACATGGTAACTATGTATGATGGCCTAAGGTGGTACTTAGTGTGAGTTGTATTATGGGGTCTTACTCATACATTGCACAAGTATTACTTGAAGCTACTTATGAAATGGTGTTCTTATGATATGAAGGTCTAAGTATTAACTATGTATATGTACAATGTTTTATGATGACTAATGTTTATATGATGCTTATGTTGGAGGCTTTTCTTATGAATATGATATTGTCTCTTATACTTATAGTTTATATTTCATGAAGTATCTCTTATGTTTATGGATTATGTATTTTGTTGACTAACCCTTATGTTGTGCTCTTATGATGTTATGCTAGAAATCATATTTATTACTTTTGTATTCTAACGAATACTTTGCCTACATTCTCATCAAATGTAGGGTTTGGTGATTTGAGTTCCATTCTTGAAGGTAGGTTTCTAGAAGTGCAAGGAATTGAAGACTTGGTGAGTCCTCAGAGCTTCGAGAATAAAGCCACTATTTCCTTTTATGTCTTTCTTTATCTTTTGAGACTATAGTATAGGGTTGTCCCAAGAGTTATTCAAAGTATCACTACACCATTTTAGCCCTAAGGCCACACTAAATCTGGACAACACTTATAAAGTGTTGCCTTAAATATTTGTGGCTACACTTTTAAAGTGTAGCCTTAGTTTTTAGGTTTTGACCACGGTAACATTAGCAACATTTGTCAAGCATGCTCTTTTGTGGTATAGACTACATTTTTTAAGCGTAGTCATATCATGATATAATTGGCAACGCTTATTAATATCTAAGAATTCACTTTTAAAATGTGATATTTTTATAATTTAAAAAACAACACTTTATAAGTGTGGCCTAATAGACTTCCTAAAATTTTCACTAAGATATTTTATTCCCTCCAACATATTTAACTCTCCCTCTAATTCGCAATTGGCCAAAAAAGGAACTCATACAAAATAAATTTTAAAAAAATCAATATAAACAACTTTTAACTCTAAAATCAAATTTGTGCCCCAAATAAGAATTAGAGTTGCTATTTGCCCATATCACAAATCTCACACCTAAAAAACCCTACTTCATTCTTCTTCTTCTTCTCATTTTGACTCATAAATTCTCCATTGTAACCAGTTCGTTATTTTTCAAATCTCGTTTTCACTCTACATTTTTCAGTACTTTGATGGATGGTGGTGATTTCCCTAATTTTTCTTCACCTTCATCCAAGAAACTGGAGAAATAGGTCGCAGAATTTCAACATTATTTGGAGGAAGAAGGGATTTTAAGGTAGTCGATACTTGGTTCGCCTACATTCAAGAAACTGGAGACATAGTTTGAAGAATTTTGACATTGTTTTGAGGAATTAGGGGATTTACGGGTGT
Source organism: Solanum piurae (assembly GCA_029582685.1). Lineage (NCBI taxonomy): Eukaryota > Viridiplantae > Streptophyta > Magnoliopsida > Solanales > Solanaceae > Solanum > Solanum piurae. Next base: position 32,919 of record JAJOOO010003105.1, on the reverse strand, counting down.
GGATACTTGGGGGATTTACGGGGTGTGGATATGTGTTGTAACGACGAAGAGAGATTCAATCACTATGCTCATAAATGCCAAACTTCTCCTTTTCATCAGTTTGCCTTGTTGATGGTATTCAAAAATCATAATTTATATGACTATCTTTTCTTTTTATGAGATTTTGAATTGTTAGATGCAATTTGAGTTTTAAATAATCTGCACATTTTCTAAATTTGAGTTTCATTATGTTACATATAATATTAAACTCGGTGTCCATTTATAAGACTTCCGTTCTTTTTTCTGCTTTCGTAGTTTTTAGCCATAATGTGGAGTAGCATTCTGATGTGTATCGCATATCTTGCAGATTACGCAGTGGAACTTGCTGTGGAACTCGAAACTGCTGCACAGTTGAGAGATTCTCAGTTAATTTTTCCTCAAAGGCCATGGCTTGGTATTTTCCTAGCACTTTGTCATTGTTGCTTTAATTACCTTGCTCCTAGCAATTTGCTAGCTGCATAAAATATTCATCATTTCTTGGATTCTTTTTATTGGCATTTGGTTTTGATGAAGTTGTGTAGAACAGACTAATGTCAACTCACCTGAATTTTTTCTTTTAGATTTGTATGAGATTAATGTTAGACCTGTCGCTCCTTTTGGAAGTGCTAGTAGCAAGCAATTTGTTGATCCTGCATTGATACACCGGGTGCTACCTGATGAACTACTTTTTGAGGTATGCCTTTGTGGATTTCGATTAATATCCTCTGTAATTTTCTTATCAACATGTAAATATGTGGCAAGTGCTGGAAATGCTTTGTTACGGTAGGAAGTTGAAGCATACTGATAAAACTTACAACATAGCTGATTTTTCTAAATTAATTAGTAGGTATCAGAAGTATGAACAATGTTCTTCTATAAATCAAATGAAAATATCAACCAAAAAGTAAGGAATTTGTGGCTATTTTGGGGTACATGTATATTTCTTATGAGGCGATATCTAGCTATTCCCTATTTCATGCCCATGCAAAAAGTTAGTGGATGCTATGCGGAGGCAAGCGTTCCTATTTTAACATCTGCCTTGAGCCTTTACCCTTTTTCAATTCTTCTGAGGGGCATCTTTGGTAGAAAAGTTGGATGTCATCTCTGTCTTCTTCGGAGACGGGGAATGTTGAACTTTATGATCTCATTATAGTACTCAAGTAGAGCTTTTCAGCCAACCATAAATGTGACCGTTCCCTTTGATTCTTTCTCTGGATGGTTAGCTGGTTTACACTGATAATTTATTGGTTTAGTCTTTAACCCACTTCCACTCCCACTCCCACCTCCTCTCTCCAAAGTTCTTGTTATTTCCTTCCACGAGGTGAATTGAGGTTACATATCTTGGAAACTTAAGGCAATCAAATATAAAGTCTTGATGTCTGCTTGAGAAAAAAATATGTTTTTTCTAAATTGAAAATTTAGCTTTTGCAGCCTTCCCTTCTAATCTTTACAGCTAAGGTGAGGAAACCGAAAATTACTATGATTTCATGATTAATGTTGTGCAGATCTTGTCTAAAACGACCCCATACATCTTGGGTAGGAAAGCTTGTGTTTGTTGAAAGTGGAGGTATACAATTCGGAACCCTGTATTTTGGCGCAATGCATGCCTAAAGGCTTGGCAAGTACCAGGGACACGGAGTCTAGTTGTTTTATTGCCACTAGTAAGGTTAGTAACATTAATCAATGTGCCTTATTTTTGAAGTTTCTGGTTTGTAGAAAACTATTAGGTCCTTCAGTTGAAGTATGATGGTTCATGGAGAAAAATGTTGCTTTTAAGACCAAGGCTTCGTACGGATAGTAAGATATAGTTTTTGATGAGGATGGTAAAACATAGTATGCACAATTACTTCAAAATATACTATAGTTTACACCTGTTTCTATGACAGGAAGTTCCTTATTATTTACCCAAAAGAAGTTTCTTAATAATTGTAAAATTCTTTAAGGAAGTTATTATATTGGGAGGGAGAGAAGCATGAGGACATGTATAGGGATTGTTGGCTACTTCCTCTCATTTGACATTGCAATGTTATGGATTCTAATTCTTCATTTTGGTGACAAATGAAATGGACACTTTTCTCAAGACACTAGTATGCCAATATTTCTAACTTCCATTTGTTACTTTTTGAATAGATAGGTTACCACATATTGTAAAATTCTCGGATTTTCATTAATACCATGCCAGATTTTGAGTATCCTCAAATCAATTCTGTTATTTGGTCATTGGTCGTTGGATTAATATGAGTCTTTTCCATATTTTGAAAGAAACTCTAAATTCTCAAGTCTTATCCCCTAATTGGTGCATCTGGGAAAAACAGTATTTGTTGATATTCACTTTGACATAGCTTTTCTATTCAAGAATAATGGTAAGAGTCGAGAGTTGTTGAACAAGTAAAAAAAAACAAGAGTTAAGAGTTGCTGATTTTCACCATTGTGAAATTTTTTGTTGCTCCTAGTAGTATAATTAGAATTTTACTATTGAGCATTCAATATTTTGAAAAGCTAACGATATAAAGTTTTTCACGAAGTTAAGTGGAGCAGGGTAGAGGGACGGGCCCATTATCCACCGATATAAAGCTGGGTATTGTGTATTTGGTAGAGATGTATTGACTGTATTTTCCAAAACAAATTTCTCTATGGATAACATACCAAGGTATTTGTCTTGGATTTACTTATGCTATCTGAGCAGGAGAACTAATTCTTTTCCTATCATGATACTTTTTCCGTAGCCTGTAAAAAGAATTGGTTTATTTGTATCTATTAGTCTAAGTTGAAACATTTGAAGGTATTAAGAAGTCTTAATTTAATTTTTTCCGCAGTTATTTATGTCAGTCGAAACACATATATTCGTGCAGGAGTAGCTGAGTAGAAGATCACTAATCCATTACATATTGTATGTGTATTCTTATTCTCCACATAATTAAAATTGTCATACAGTTCTTGAGTTGCATGTTTAGAGATGAGTTGTGCTGGTAAATGCTGCATAGTGCTTGTAGGAGAAGGCAAATTATGCAATACGCTAATTCATCTTTTGCCTTGTAAATTTCATTAAGGAAGATAGTTGATACTGAAAGTGAAAACTGAAAGCTGTAAAGCATATGATGCAGCTAAACACTGCAAATAGACTTGCTATGTCTGCAGTTTGAAGCTGCTCTTTTGTACCCGGGAACGCGTCCAACCGTGTTGAGATTCCGCTTAAGGTACTTGATCATAGAGATTATATTTGTATTTTGAGTTCTTATGCTCAGCTCTTGTTTAATAAAACTATGGTTGAAGGTTTGGGTACTTTTCCCCTGGCCCTACAAGTCACCATATTAGTTTCTTAAACTTATATCCAAGCCAGCTTTTAGGCAATAAATTAATAAAAATCACCATCTTTTAAGAGTGCAAGCTTTGTTAATTATTGTTTCCTTATTTATTGTGAAGGGTTATGATCGGTTGGACCATTGTTATACCCCCTTTCCCAATAGAAATAGAAAGAAAAAGGAAGGGTGCTTTTTAGTATGGTTTGTATATGTACATGCGAGATGTTATCTTTGAGGGAACCAAATTCTAATCATTGCTTGTTGTAAATTATTGAAGATATTCTAATCAAGAAAATATTTTACAATGCTCTCATAGGATGATTAACCATGACTAGTGTCGAGTGAAATTTTTTTCTAACATTTAATTTTCTTTTGAATGTGTATGAAAATGCAGGTCATCAAATTTGATGAATAATCGCCCAGGTCAACTCAATATATTGGAGTGAACAATAGTGATTTTATATGTTTGAATACATATTGAAATTTCTTGCTAGTACAGTTGTTTAAAATATTCCTTTCTATATATGTAGTACAAGACATATTTTTCGAAGTTTATTGTAAATCAATATATTGAACTATTTATTAGCTAATTTGATGTTTGAGATCATTTATATTATACTATTATGTTATTAGTGAATCTAGCCAAACCAAAATTATTATTTTTCAATTAGAAATTGTGGCTATAAAAATTCTGGACAACATTGCCACACTTTAAAAGTGTTGCTAGAGGGATACCAATTGTGTGGCTTATTGATTATAAAATGTAGTATGTACATTTGAAAAGGCTACACTTTATAAGTGTTGTTGAAGAGTTATAAAAAGCTACACTTTTAAAGTGTGGCCAATAACAAAGCAAAGGCCACGCTAGAAAGTGTAGTTTTATCAAATAAAAGTGTTGCCAATGAGATGCTACAAAGTGTGGCCTTTGTACCTCATCGGCAATGCTTTTTAAGTGTAGCTACCATTGTAACACTTGAAAAGTGTAGCCTAAGGTCAAAGGTTACGCCTCATTAGGCAACCCCCAAAAAAGTGTTGCCTAAAGTCAAAAAGTGTTGCATTTTTATCAAAGGCCACACTTTTTGCTAGTTTAGGCCACACTTTACAAGGGTGACTGAAAGCCTAAAATGTTGTAGTGACAACACAAGGTAACAAACCTTCTAACTCTGGCAGCTCCGGAGGAAAGGGGCTAGCCAACAGGATAAAAGTGAATCCTACTGCTGAAGAGGTCTACTCGGTCATCTGCCAGGACCTGCATGCATGAATGCAGCGCCCCCAAGGCAATGAGATGTCGGTACATAAAAATGCACAGAGTATGAAAGGCAATAGACTATGAGGAGGTATCCTGATATACTGGAATAATCTGATAAATAAATCAAGGATAAGTTAAGTGTACTAACCTGCTCCTAAATCTAAACTTATCAAAACTAATAAAACCACAATCTAACCAAGCCCCCAGAAGCTCGGCAGGTACGAACAACACACAAGACCACCTACTCAGGCCCTCATAAGCCCGGATGGTGCCAATCACCCTATATACCCCTATCGGTAGTCCCCTAGCCTCATAGGCAGTCACATAGCCCTCTTAGGCATTAATATAGCCCCATAGGCAGAACATTGGCCTTTTAGGAATCAAGATAGCTTATAGACAACTCATAGCCCTCTTAGGCAACAACATGGCCCTGTAGGAAGCACATAGCCTTCTTAGGCGTCAATATAGCTCTGTAGGTAACTCATACCCCTTTTAGGCATCCATATAGACCTGTAGGAAAAACATTGCCCTTCTAGGCATAGATCACATTCCTGCAGCTAACCACAATAGCCCCAAGGGAAACAATATCAATCCAATCGCTAAAAGCGAGCAATTTAGTTATAAGCAACCTATACAAATAGCCTCTAAGTCGTGTCCAACATAGGGACGCTACTAACTGAATAAGAATCCCGACAAGGAAGGATTATATCAACTCGAGCAGCCAACAATCAACAATAATGGCTACAAGTGTCACAAGGATAACAACCCAATTACATTGCTCCTAAGCTTTAAGGAAACATGCCGTAAGTAGGGAATAGCCTTAACATACCTTTCCAATGAACTCTCGAAAGACTGTAGTTCCTTCACGAAAGTTATTCCTTATGTCCTACGCTTCACAAACAGTATATATACACAATTGGTACGCACCTATAAACAGTTCATAATTAATCTTAAATCGGCAGATTTGCCATATTGCCCCAACTTGTCGAAAAGTCCATAGAAATTCATAAAAACAACCATAAAAGGGTCCCGAGATGATTACCTTACTTAACCAAGTATAAACCTTGAAGAAACACCAATAACTACAAATTTATATCTTCAATAACTAGCTCCAAACACAGCTAATAGAAGGAAAAAACGATTGCCACGTGTAGGGATTACGTTTCTAGGCACGGGGGCAATGTTTAATGGTAGAAATCGTCAAAAACTAACCTTCATCATGCTAGAAATCCATAGGAACCCTCTCTAATCTTTCTCTTTGGTTTTGGAACTGAAATGAAATTTTTTCCTGGCTTAAAACGTTAAATAAGCCGACATACCATATTGTTGACCGGACCCGGATTCTACCCCGACAGTCCCTAGTAAAACCCTCATAACGTTTTACTCTGATGTCGGTTTGATATGGGATTTTATGCGTTGCAAACTAGACTCGTAGGCCTTCGATTTAATTTGTGATAGTCCTTCTAAATCTTTATATATTGGGAGAAAACATCCAAGACATTTGATCCAAATTTTAGAGAAATCTTTAAAAAGGAACTTACGATAACTTTCGCCAACTTTTATTTTGCCACTTACTTAACTTCAAAACTTGAGATACAACCCTTGAACACTTAAAATATGACATACCACATCATTTTTAATTTATTACTCACCCTCCTTATCTTTCCACGAAGATACGAGTTAATTTAGACGTTTTGAAAAGTCGGGGTGTTACACTAACCATCATATCAAACTCTCGAACCATAACTTGAGGCTCTAGTTTAGTCTACTAGTTTCCGGGGTGTTACAAATTGATATCTGGTACCGGGGACCATTTCCATTCGAATTTTATTACTTTGTTATATCCATCATACCATAACCATGATTCATGATTAAAAAAAATATGAATATAAAATCACAATAATAAAGGAAGTTCAAATGCAACATAAATATGAGTATCTCTTTCACAAAATAGCCTATAGGCTACTAACTTTTTCAAATAGTATATTTCTTTTAATACAGTGTCCCTATGCTAATATCATACTTAATAAATCATATTGCTTTCAACATGTTGCCCTTAGTCCAACAAATCATTAAGGTATGGTATAGTGCATGGAACATAGTGATCCACAACAACTAAGTAATTCAATTCATATTATATCTATAATTAAGATATGTACCGGCCTAGATTACACATACGTAATTCATTCTTCCCAATCTATGAATCCATTGATACGCCTAAACCATAACACACTTAATAGAATAAACAATCACTCAACAAAATCTAAAAAGGAAGTCATAACCTAATTACTCAAATGTTGAGTAAATTCGCCACAAACCTTCATAAATGTGCCTTTCCTTTATGAAAAACTTTGAGATTATACTCCTAATTTATGAAGAATGTACTCTACATGAATATATATGTCTATCGATTTACATATTATTATACTCCTATTTCGGATAAAAAAGTCAACTGCGAGCCCAATGTCAAAAATTTAATTTTCTTTTACAATCATGTTACCATAGTCTAAGGACCTTATGCCCTAAAAATCTTTGAAATCCTATCACTAATTTACCCTCAAATTAAGAACTTATCATTTTTAAGTCTAGGTTATGCAACCAATTCTAGGGATTTAAATCATGAACCTAATGATGGAATGGACTGAAAGTATCAAAATCGTAGTTAGAATCTTACCCCCTAATCAAATCATGAAGGATGTCTCTAAAATCGTCATATATATTCATACTTTATACATCTATTGTGCTCTGGTTACCAAGTTTGTCACGAGCCAGGGGTACCCCCTAGATGTAACATGGCGTACTAGACCCCGAAAGGCCTAACACAAGCCACTTAGAATATCATAACATAAAGTAAATAGAAATGATGCGGAAATTTTAAAAAAATTCTTTACAATTGAAGTCTTTTATAAAAGCAAGCGGAAGTCTATAACTCTTTGTCTCAAACCATCTAATACAAATTTGAAAAACTCTTGGGACACAGCCCATACAAAAGTCTAAGACATAAAATAAATACATAAAGGTAATGGTGGTTTTATCCTCGATGCTATGAGGACTCACCAAATCTTCAACTCCTTGCACTTCTAGAAACCTATCCTCAAGAATGGAACTCAATGTCGCCAAACCCTACATTTTGATAAGAATTTAGGCAAGAGTATGTGTTATTACAAAATGTACTGAATATGTTAGCTAGCATAACATCATAAGAGCATAACATAATGGTTAGGCAACATAAGACATAATCATAAGAGGTAATAACATAATCATAAGCAAAGTCTCCAACATAGGCATCATATAAGCATTAGTCACCATTAGGCATGAACCTTGAAAATAAGAGATCCTCTATACTCATAACATAGTCAATACTTAGTTATTCATAACATAAGAGAAACACTTCATAAGTAGCTTCAAGTCATACTTGTGCATTGCATGGATAAGATCCCATAATCTCACCAACACTAAGTACCACCTTAGGCCATCATACATACTTACCATATTTGATCTCATCCTTAGCTTAGTTCACATAGACAATGGAGTCTCTCACCTTTAGTCAATCATATAATGGAAGGCAACTATAGCAACAATCCATCAAAACACACATCATAAGCAAAAGTCATAAGCATATTCATTACATAGATCATCATAACATAAGAGGAACATATCATAACTACCCTCAAAACATACTTGTGGAATGAATGAATAAGACCCCATAAATCCTACCCATGTTAAGTAAAGCCTTTTGAGTAACCATAATTCATAATTCATGTTCTTGTTGGGATAGTGGGAATTAGCCTTAACTGACATAGACCATGTGAGGTTATCATGGAATCCGGTGTCATGCCCCACACCAAAAAGAGGTGTCCTACTTGCCTAAGGTAGAACAAAGGTTTGTTAGCTTAGGTGGATCTAATAGCTAAATGGCCTACGGGGGACCCGTAGTTTATGGGATAACGATATTGCTACTTGAAACCCACCCTTTCTGACGGAAGAGCTTCCATCTCAAGAGATTGCTTCAACGAATTCGCTCTTTCTGACGAAGGGGATTCCTTCTAAAAACCCGCCCTTTCTGACAGAGGAGTTTCCATCTCACATCAATATCCACTCGATGCTAAGCATAACTCCCACAGAGTACATGTTAAGTCATAACTTAATTCATAAGCATGGAATGATGTTTTAGTACTCAATACAACATGGTTCATTAGAATAGCTCTTAGATCATGCGTGAGAATAACCTTTCACGTCCATCCATGTCTTCATGTTCATGTTAGATTCAATTAGGTGAGAAAACCTTTCAACCTTAGAATTATTATATTGTGAGAAAACCTTTCACATCATCTTCATTATGTGTTCATGAGAATATCCTTTCAATGAATCACAACAACATTATTATAATCGTGGATACTTCATTCATAGTCATGCATAAGTGTGTGTGTGTGTTAGAATAGCCTTTCAAAACACCAAAATTATACCATAGTCATAATAACTTTACTCTCAAGGTGTTCTTAAAGCATATACATAACATTCATACAACATGCATTATATCATATATTGCCCTTTCAAGGGTCAAAGCTCATATCAAATCAACACATCTAGAATGACTACATTAGACATGGATATAATCATAATTCAAGTGGTTAAATTACTACAAGCATAATCTCATACTTCACTTCCTTGAGGTTCAAAACTTACTTTCAATCATCACACTTTGGGTCCAAGCACTAGACATGGAAATCATCCTATTTCATGTGATTCTATCACTTCATACATTCAAAAATTCATGAGGTAGATTGGGTAGGTAAAGGTCTTCCACCATAGTTCTAACCATTAATCTTCTATTCTCATAGACTTTATTCTCAAGCCTTAACATACATAATTCATCTTATTAAATTTACCTTCAAAACCCTAGAAGTCAACATTCATGACTACAAGTCTTACTCTCAAAGCTTTACTTCTTACAATCATCATGCATATATAGATCACAAGATAATCTAGTAACAAGCTTCATCTTTAAGCAATTCTAGTCTTAATTCATCATAAAAGTTCAATCTCATTCATTACTAGTCAAGATTCATCATATAATCTTTAATCTAATTCAATTCATGTTTACATATTTCTATTCTTGAAAAATTACTATGCATGCCATCAATTGTAGAAGATCATCTATGAATCATCAATTTCACTTCACAAGGCATAAAACCACATTCTTCTATTTCATCAATTAGACTAAGGTTAGCCATAGAAAACATATAATTTCATCAATACATCATGATTCAATACTAAATCAATCATAAGCAGTACTATCCACTCAACTGGAATCATACTCAACTTTACCCACAATTTTGGAATGAATCCTAACTTGAATTGGGGATTTCATCTTCACAATTGGGAGAAATCTAGGGGGCTCCATGGATAGAATAATCCATGGATGAATAAGCTAACATACCTTGATTATAATGCCCTCACAAAAGCTTGCAACAATGGAGGAATTTTACCTAGCTTTCTTCTCTTGTTCTTGTTCTTCTTCTTCTTCTTCTTCTTCTTCTTCTTCTTCTTCTTCTTCTTCTTCTTCTTCACTTTCTAGAGAGAGAATTTCTTGGAGGGAATTGGGTTCTTTGGGGGAATTGAAATAATGATTTGGAATCACTTAATTAATGGTCTAATAGCTTTATAAATGTGGTATAATTACTAATAAAATGACACCACTTAATAAATAATTAATTCTAGACCCTTCCCTTAATCCCCAACTTAACAACTTAAGGGACCAAGGCTGGCTCACCCACGAGACCACACCCACGGACCGTGGGCTGGACCACGGAGCGTGTTGGTCCTCCGTTGATGGTGGCCTGCAACTCAACAATTTGGGGTCTTGACCCACGACCCCTTCCCACGGGGCTTGGGTCCACCTACTGGGCGTGAGTCTCATCCATAGGTGGCCTACTTTTGGGCAGTTTCTAGGGTCTGTTTTGGGTTCCCCTCAAGGACCCTTGGTTGGTCCTTGGGGGGTCGTACCTTGATTCCCTAGCCCCAAAACCTTCATTCTAAGTACGGGAAGTCATATTTATGATTCTAACCCGCACGTCAAACTCTAGAACCCTCACATAAAGCTCTAGTTCAGCCTACTAGTTTCTGGGGTGTTACACATTGATTGGATATCCTTTCCATCACTTCCTCCAAATTTTTATTGGAGGGAGGCATTCTTCGCATTGGCATCAGTGGTAGGCATGACTCTACAAGTGGATACGGAAACAAAAACCAGACAAGGCCTAGTTGTGCGAGGGTAAAAATTGAAGTGGACCTCTTGAAGGAATTTCCAAGAGTATCAACACAGGAGTGAAAAGGACGAATGAGAAAATAGTAGAAAAATGGATCAAGATCAAGTATGATTATGTGCCAAAATACTGGAAGATTTGTATGATACAGGGGCATAATGAGCATCAATGTTACATGGAGCACCCAGAGCTTCACCCAATGAATGATAAAAGAGACAAAGGGGAGACTGATACGAAGAAAGGAGAAAGAAAAAATCAAAAGGAAGAGGACAATACACTGGACAAGAAAGGGGAAGAAGGACAAAATCCAAAAGTTTGGGACAATGAAGAATTCATGGAAGCAAGACACAAAAAGTGGCGTGGTAAAAAAACAACCCTCAACAAGGAAAAGTTTAGAATAGGGTGGGTATTATAACCGAAAATAAATTTGATGCCTTGGAAGAAGGTGAGCCAAAAGAGCTAGCGGTGGTGGAAGCACAAGATGGTATAGATTAGGTTAATAATATTAACAGGGAGAAGGTGGCAAAGAGGAAGGAAACCAATCAATCAACAACATCCAACAATGATCAAAAGGACGGTCAAAAGAATGACTGCCAATGATCAATGCTAGCAAGTGGGATTGATCCAATAGGAGTGACAAGTAGAGAGCAGTACTAAGTCGATAAGGAGCACAAATTAGAAAGGGATTGTGATGGACAACAATCAAGATTCAATAAATAAATCAAATATTAATCAAAGGATGGAGGAGACAAGGGTGAGTCCTGTAAGAAAAGATCTGATATTTAAGAAAGCCGTAGTGCTAATTGAGGAAATAGAAGAAAAAATTCAACAAAAAAGAGAAACGGAGAAAGATGATAATATGGGGTACAACATTCAACAGATAAGTAAAGCGGGGGATTTATCTCCTAGACATACAAACAGTTTGGAAAATAGCACAAAGAGAGGAAAGGTTGTACTTTTGCTTCACTTCCAAACAAGGAGCATCAAGGATAGGATTACAAAAATAATCAATGATTGAAAAAAATAATGTTTTGGAATATTAAATGTGTTAACACTCAAAAGTCTTTTGAGATGTTGATGAATCGTAGAAGACATCATTATTCATTTATAGCTTTAATGAAACCTTTTCAATATCCATCAAAGCTAGATCATTACAAAAGAAAGTTGGGTATGAGTCATGCTTTGTTAAATATTTTAGCCAAGATCTTAAATTTATGTAGTGAGAGGAGTGGACAGGCAGTGTGGTATCGAACACTATTCAATTCTTATCAATGAAATTTCTCAAAGATAACATGTCCTTCTTCATCACTTTGGTCCATGCCAAGTGTGATGCTCTGGAAAGACTGTAATTATGGGAGGACCTGAGTCTTTTAGCTAAAGAAATAGAGGACCCATGGATTGTAGGGGGTTATTTCAATGTGATATCGAATACCAACAACTTGTTGTTTACAATTTCACATACAAGTATACGTGGTCGCGCAAGTAATAAAGTTCCTTTTATATCTGAGTTGTAAAAACCAAGGGACTTACAATCAATTTATATTAAATCTATTATTTCCACAATTTTTAAGCGAAGTGTTTTCAAGAGATTGTGATTTTTGTTTACTACTAATGCGAACAATTCAATTATTAAAGTAACTAACAAGGACAACTTCAATTTCGGTGATTTGAAAAATTACGAGAAAATTCCAGGGCTATATTATGCTTAAGGTTTCATGTATCACATCTCATTTAATGAATTAACTAAGGTTATCAAATTACTGATTTACAGGGTTAATTTTATGATCATAATCTCTCGACCTATAATCGCCTACTCCAATTGATTGTCTAACTACATCGTTGAGCGGGGATAGATAGACACAATTGGTGAGCATTTATATTTTATCCTATTTAGTAATCAAGCTAGGTGTTCATCTGGGTGTGAATCCTGAACACGAATCTGAACAAGTGATATGCAAGAGAGATCGAGCTCTTTATATTCTCTGGTTTATCTACCTCTCAATTTCAAGAATAGAAAATATGTTTATCTCAATGGTGGCCAATCATGAAATACTAAAATAAGAATTTAAAAGTAATTTAAGTGATAACCAATATTAATTCAAAAATAATCAATGTTCAACAATAACATGTAGCTACAGCCCCAAAACAATGGTTTTTAGCCACTTATAATATTCAAAAACATAAGACAATTGTTTTCATGAAATACAAAACTAAGTAAAGAGTAGAGATTCAAAACTTAAGATGAATTATTTATCCTTGCTCTTACACACCAAAAAGAAGTCGACCTTTTACAAAATAACCCTAGGGTCCTATATATAGAATTTAGGAAATAAATTCCCAATTCTAAACAAATTTGGAATCCTAATTCAACTCAAATTCCTCAGGAATGTCAGACTAAGGTTGGAGCGTCTCGCCATTGCTGCGCTAGGGGACCCACTCAGTAGTTGAGGGTTTGACACCCTGCACCAGCAGTGCACCAAGGAGAGTCTTCAGTAGTTTACATCCGTCCCATACTCCTTTGAGTTGTTTCTAAACTTCATTTATATGTGCTAGCTCCTATAGGTTCCCTTTACCTTTGAAAAATTCCTGTATATACTAATCACATGTCTTAGTGCGTATTCATTGCAAGGTTCACAAAATATAACAACTACTTTAAGATTATTCTCAAAACATAAGACATATGTGGGTAAATATTAGTAAGTCGGCAATAAATACGCCTAAGATCAAGGAGGAAAATGTGGGTGGTCTTTCATTCACTCAACATGGAGCAATCAATTTTGCAATCTGCGTAAACAATTGTGCATTGGAATAAGTAAGATTAATAGAGAGTAATTTCACTGGTGGAATAGATGAATTAGAGAAGACAATATTTTCAAAACATAAGACAAAATTTTGGTTAATCGGGATTTTCTAAACATTTCCCCATCTTCGAAGGTACATCATTTGATTAGACAAGGCTCTAATCATGCTTATTTACATTTAATTTGCAACTCCACATAAGAGCCTCTCAAAAAAACCGTTCAGATTTTTAAATTTCTGGACCAAACATCCATATTTTAAAGGAATCGTGCAACAAAACTGATGTGCAAATTTTGTGGGCAGTTCATTGAGAGAGTTTCAAGCAAAATTAAACAAGGTGAAGAGGGCTCCGGAAAAGTGGAAAAGAGAGGTCTTTGGTAGCAGCTTTTAGCAAATTTCTATGATAGAGGACATCATTAAATCAATGGAGGCTCAGCTGGAAATAGATCTAACAGCTGAAAATAGGATAGAACTGAACAAAATAGAGGCAAAATTGAAGAAATACTTGAGAATAGAGGAAGATTACTGGAATCAAAATGTGGGGATGAAATAGTTTGTAAAAGGTGACAATAACTCAAAAAAAATCATTCATATGTAAAGGGAATAATGAAGAAATTACAGATAGCAAAAATCACCAACAGCCAAGGAGTGGTAAATTAGTGAAGAGGTTATGTTTTTTTTTAGAAACAATTAAAAAAAATGAGTTAGCTTAGTAATTCACCATGCTACAACATATTCCTTCGTTGATCACAATGGAACAGAATAAGGAAATGGCGAGATTACCTAGTAGAAAGGAGGTGAAAGGTGTTGTTTTTCAAAAAACAAATGGAGAGAGTGCATGTGGCCCTGATGGTTTTTCTGGAAAAAAACATTCCAAAGTTGTTGGGATCTTATTGGTGAGGATATCACAAAATTGGTCAGGGTTTCTTTTGTGGGAAAAAGTTTCCCAAATTTATTATGCACATCAACTTGGTACTAATCCCTTAGAAGGAGGAGGTGAAAACTTTCTCATTTATGATTCCTATTAGCTTGAGCTCATTAACGAACAAAATCATATCGTGTATGAGAGAATGTTAGGAGTACTACCAAGAATTATATCACAAACACAAGTTCGCTTTGTGAAAGGATGAAGCATCGCAAAAACTGTTCCTATGGCACAAGAAATAATTTGAGATATCAACATGAGAAACAAGAAGATTAATGTGGTGGTTAAATTTGATATGACGAAGGCATATGACAGGGTATCTTGGATCTCTCTAACAAAGGTGCTATGAAGGTTTGGTTAATCAGAGATAATAATTTATATGATTGGAGACTGATTTTAAATAATTGGTACTCTGTACTAATTTAAGGGAAATCACGTGGTTTTTTCCAATCATCAAGAGGGGTGAAATAGTACAAGGGGTATGGACTGCCAAAGTGGAGTATGACCACCTATCACATGCGGATGATACAATTCTTTTTGGGTCAGGAGTAAAAAACTTGATTGTTAAGATGATGAGGGTGCTAGGAGAATATGAAAAGGTGTCGAGGTAAATGATCAACAAATCGAAGAGCTTTTTCTATATGATAAAATGCCTCTAATATTGGCAATCAAACTTGGAAGGATTATAGGGATGAGATAGGGGAATTCCTCTTTGTTTATTTGGGATGTCAAACTATTTATGGGAGAAAGAGTAACATACATTTTGAAGACCTAATCAAGAAAGGTCTCCCAGAAGCGTACTGTCATGGTAGATTAAGTTCCTGTCCTTTGGAGGTAAATTCACTCTCATTAATCATGTCTTACAATCTATACTAGTTTATCTGCTACCTTCCATGAATCCCCCAAAAAATAGTAATTGAGAAAATTCATCAAGATTTTGCAAAATTATTTTGGGAAATAACAGAGGAATAAGAGTGTCACGACCCAAAGTACACACAAGATGTGACATGACGTATAAGACCCTGGGAGGCCCTACACAAGTCACTTAGCATGCATCATACAAGATAATAGAAACAAAAGAGTTTAAAAGTACCATTATATACAAAAGAGTTTGACAAAAGCGAAAGTCTAAACATAAGTCTCGAAGTCATATATTACATCATAAGGAAAGTTATTGGGACGTAACCATACATCACAAACAAAGACGGAAATGAATATGGCATGAAAGCAATAAAAGACTCTTGGCCCTCGGATCATGAGGACTCACTAATCTTCGAATGCCCAAACGAATCAACTAGCCACGAGAATGGGGAATGAAAGCGTCGGACCCTACATTAGTGAAATATTGTAGGCACAAGTATGAATTAGTACATGGAATGTACTAGGTATGAGGCAATACACATAAACATAGGCATGATAGCATAAGAAATTTAAAATAAGTAGGCATGATAATAATGGAACATTTAAAAGCTTTATATAAAATATGACTTGAAAATGATGAAAGCATGGCCAGGTATATTAACATAAAGAACATAAGAAAATATTTGAAGAAAACATAGGCATTTTGTGTGCTATTAGCTTTAACCTACAATAAGACCATGAGAGCTATATCATGGAATCCTGTATATCCGTCATATCGAAAGAAGGGGAAACTACTTGCCAAGGTAGAGTCTGTACATATTATCATTTGCTAAAGTGGATCCACTAGCTAGGTCTTTTAAGCCAATCCTACGGGGGCACGTAGTTTGGGACTAGAAGTTGCTACTAGAGACTACTCATTTTGATCCTCCACCTCAAAGCCCTCTCTGGGCTAAGTCTAAATCCCAATAAAATAGATAAAAGTCAAATATCATTTTAACATAGGAAAGGCAATGATATATACTAGTCCACATCTTTTAAGATCAAAATATAGAATAGCTCCTTAAACATAATTCAACATAGACGAGAAAACATTTCACCAATGTGAATTCATTTGTGAGAAATACTTTTCACAATTATGATCATCTAAGTAAGTGAGAAATCCTTTCACAATAACATCAATACTTTCCTTTCAAAGCATCATCAATTCATTTAAAATAATTTCATGAAAACATGTATATCTTCATAACTTCACAATTCATAGTGCATAGGTTCCTCATAGAATCATGGTTGAAAAGCATAATTTATGCATGAGTAGATGCAATTTCAACTAAATATCATATATAAACATCAAAATAATTCATTAGAAGACTTAATTAATCATAATTAATCATAATTGATCATAATTGAAAGAAACTCACATTTAGTGAATTGAAACCCTAATTTGATCAATTGAAAATTGAAATCTTTGCACCCCATGGAGGAAAGGACTCCATGGGTGAATACTCACATACCTTGATCCTTTAAGCCCAAGAAAATGGAGAAACTGGAGACTTGATTGGAACCCTAACTTCTTCTTCTTCTTCTTTCTTAGACTTGAGAAAACAAATTTGGTCAAGTTGAGGGAATTTAGAAAAAAGAGTTGAAAATGGGTTAATTGGGACTAAACACGTCTATATAGAACTTAGGGAAATAGGAAAAACGACATAGTACTAGGTTAAAACAAGTAGGAAAAGACCCAAAATCCCCTTTAAAAATAACTAGCGGGCTCCATCTACGGTGGGACCTATGGTCCATAGGTCCTTCTACGAACCACACTGGTCAACCATAGATAGGTTGCTGGAACTTCAAATGTTACTCACTTTTTATGGAACCTTATGTACGGCTTGCAAGTCTTCCTACATGTCACAACCTGAGCCTACACAATAGACGTGGCCGGCACTCGAGAACCATTGTTGGTCCCCAAGAGAACCCTCATCCTTGCTGACTACAAGTAGAAGACTAACTCAAGCATACAAATCTTAAAACAAAATAAAATTCATTGAAACTAAAATAATTAACTCAGAGTATAATCATATATTCAACTAGCCAAAACTAGGCAACTCAGGTCTTTAAAACATTAAACCAGATAAATGAAACAGACTTCTCAAACTCTATTTTCTATCTATGAAGCCTCTAAATGACAAAGATGGAAGTTGGGACAAGACCCACGATATCCTGACAAAACTGAAAAGTCAATGAAATCCTCCTGAAGTAAGGAGCCTCACCATAGCTAACTCGAACTCCATGTGGTATCAACGAAGCTCCTGTTGATGACCCAAAATAATTGTATCTGCATCATGAAATGATGCAAGCCAAATGGCTCAGTACATGGAATGTACGAGCATGTAAGGGGAATTCTAAAGCATAAACATAAGCTTGAATGAAAGAAACATAATTATCTCTTCTCAACTCACTCAACTCAACTCAAAGAAACATAGTTCAACTCAATGATAAGATATTCAACTCAGTGAAATAAGGCTCAACTCAATAATAAGATATTCAACTCAGTGAAGTAAGGCTCAAATCAATAATAAGATATTCGACTCTGGGTACTCAACTCAATATATAGCAACAATACATATGCAATATATGGAAAGCTTTTAAAATAATAGAAAGCAACTAAGTTTGTATGCGCGGATACCAGATAAACTCTGCTTGTACATGAAAATACAAAGTAAACTATGTGTATATAAGAATACAAAATATCTCTGTGGGAGTTTCTCTAACCGACAACCATCACTATGAGCTATGTGATGATACAACGTCTTGCCTCACACTGCCAGGGCCGCCTAAACTTTGTCGGGGTATAGAACCTACTCACAAAGTAGATCTACTAGTCTATGCTAAAATAATTAAGAAATCATCTAAAAAGTATGACCCTTTTCTACCCATGCAGGCTACACGGTTTATGGAGACTTTGAATTATCTAAATTCAAACTCGTCACCATATCGGTGCTCAATACTACTCCCAAAACGTAACTAGCTCATATACTTAGAAACATAACTCTTTCTGTGGTTTGAGATTATTACTCAAATATTTTCTTTAAAAAGAGATGTTACTTAAACTGCTCAAAACTCTTTTGGAAATCTCAGTTTCCTTCTCTTTTAAATATGAAAACATTTACTCTTGGAATACTTAGTTCCCATATATCATTTTAAAGAAAATGAACTCGACTCTACTATTTCTCAACTCAAGTGCTCAAGTCTTAAAACAATTTTAGAAAAATTATAAAAGACTTCTCAGAATAAAGTTCATGCCGAATTATGGATGTGAATGACTCAATTCAAGGTTTTCAATAACCATACTAGAACTCAATACTCGAGACTCAACAACTCAGAACTCAAGAACTTTAATGGTAACACTCATTTCAAGAATGCTCGGCTCAGAGGGTTCATGTGGAATTATGGGTATGAACAACTCAACTCAAGGACTTAATAGGTAATATGTATTAATCTCATGATTAGGAATAAAATCTCAAGAGGGGTTATGAACTTAGTACTCAAGACTTAGAACTTGAAGATACTACTGCTCTCAGAGATACTCAATTTATGGAATCCATGCAGAATTTATGGGCAAGAACGACTCGACTCAAGAGTCTACATAACAATATGGAACTCGTGTATACGACTCTTCTCATTCTCATACTTACTTCCTCAAACCTTAGCTCAAATCGATAGTTGATCTCAAAGGATACACAATTGAACTCAAAGACTTTCTTAAACTCTACTCTTAACTCCCCCTTTGAATGTGAATTATGAATTCAAGAGTTATGGTTCATGATATGAAGGATCTCATGATGATAAAGTAGACTTATGAATACATTCTTCTTATTCTCATGCTCACTTACTTGAGTCTTGAAACAAGTTAGTAGAATTTGTAGAAGACTCCTCAAAAGACTCAAAGGGACTTTCTCAAAAGACTCAAAAAAACTCTCAAGACTTAAGCCTTAGCTATAACTTGAATTTGAATTATGAATTAAAGGTTATGATTTGTGGTAGGAAAGATATCGTGATGATTAAAAGTGTTTTAGATAGTTAATCATGAGAAACTGTTGAAAAATATTATTTGGGGAGCAAGTCCGCGACACGGAGATGAATTATAATATTAGGTCACAAATTAATTTTGAAACAGTGGAGTCGGCATTCTCTCCGTGACGCGGAGAGGAAAATTTCACATTTGAGGAACAGGTCCGCGACGCGGACCAGGCCCTTAATTTCTACCCGATTTTTTCTTACTTATTTTTTTACCCAAATTCACCTAGAATCGAATGATTTCTTTCCCAATCACTTAGATTCGAATACTCAACTTATGTGCATGATAATCTACTCCAAACCACTATCAATTCACTAACTTTTATCTCAAAAACTCATCAAACCCATCCTAATTCAAGAACGGAAACAATACTTTCAAGAAACAAATCAAGAACTCAAATTTTGCAACTTCAAGAATAAAACTTCGATGAATTTAACATGATTGTAGTGTGGGTGAAAAAATCCAACACTATGGAAGCCTACATACCTCTTAGGAATCAAACCCATGGCGAAAATCCGCAACAACTCTCAAGAATCTCGATGAACGCCTTGATACTTTCCTTTTTTATCTTCTTGAACTCTCAACTAAAACGCAAGGCGTATATTAGGATTATAAAACTTAACCTAATCAGTTTAGACCCCTAAAACCTTACTAAAACGAATTAAATCTTATTGGGTAAGGAAAAGACAAAAATACCCCTTACTATTTTCGGGTACCTTTCCTTATTTGGACAGCCCGACTTCAAACGGGCATATCTCCTTCATATGATCTCAAAATTTAGCAAAGTCGATGGAGTTGGAATGATAATTAGAAGAAATTTCATTTTATATCTTATGGGTCACCTAACGCATCCTATACTGAAGGTTATGGTCATTTTAAGTTGACCCAAAACTTAGAAGAACTTAGAAATGACTTCAATGAATTCTCTCTTGTTCTTTTTGGAACACAATGTGCTACTTCTAGTGACCTTAACACTTAGGGAAAAAATATATTCCTTGGTAAAAATTTACTCACTACAAAGGATGGTTCAAGTCTTATCTCAAAAAATTTCTGGGGTGTTACAATATATCCCCCTTGGGATCATTCGTCCTCGAGTGACGATTGGACTGGGTATGGAATGGGGTTACTCTTACTAAGGTCTGAGTCTAATGGTATGTTCTTACTATATTCAAGCTTAATCAAAATCCTTAGGTTCGGGTTCTATACCTCTCTATTGGGAATCTCATCCCAAAACTATTACTCTTTACCACCAAATTGAGCTCATATCATGAACCACCTAAAGTTTAACAACACCACATTCAAGCTTAGTACTTCTAACAACTCCATTACTAACTAGATCTCTCAAAATATATCTCCCATACTTTCTCAAACTCATTACTATCTTATTCTCAAACACTTGACTTGATTTATCATCTCGGCATCTCCCCCATAGGTTTAAAGCTGACAATTGAAAGCTATGGACCTATTCCATTATCTCTAACTAGTCTACATCATATTTTACTCTAACACTCGGGAGAAGTTTATCTCATGACTACCGAACTCTCAATAAACAAGTACTAGGACTTCTTTCTAAGGTGTTTCTGTTATCCTCTTTTGATTACATACCCTCTCGGTACACCTCGTAATGTTCTTGTTATTCTTGTGACTTAGCCACACTTCATTGCACTTATCTAAACGTTAGGATCTCTCACAGGTACTACTCATATTCATTGCATCAAACATTTCAATTTCTCACCTACTCTTATGTCAAGTCTACCAGATCAAATCTCAAAACTAACATCATCACCCTCATGTTACCATTCTTTAGATCATGACGCTCATTTCAAATTCAAGTTTAATGTTCATTACTAAACCTGAATATCAATACGATTTCTCACCTACTATGCTATACTTCATTACTTGATCAGTTCTATAGCCTTCTAAACATCATGACCCTCTCAAACAAATCATAAGCCTAGCTTAGATCTCTCACTATATGAATACTTTTTCTCTTCTAATCGACACTTACACCTGGTCATTACCTACACAATGACACTTTATCACAAGATCCTTTCTAGCTAAAACACACTATACCTCCTATGATGGAATCTTCACAACTCATCATTTCTTAGTCTACCCATAAGGGAAAATTGTTCATCAATAACTTACTGGGTGCATGACTATAATAACATAATTTTCCCCATCACTATCTCCCTTTAATAGATATCTATACATCTGCATACTTTCCTCTAACTCTGGGCACTATCACTACTACAACTCATGATCTCATAACTCATGCTACCTTTTCGGGTGAAAATACTACCTAAGCTCTAAACCTTCTTTCTCCTAAGGATCTCAGCTGAAACAAGCCTTAGAGAAAAGAGTAAAACTCATTTTTAGCTCAAACGCATGATTCATATGAATATGAGTGCATTTTCTCGAACTCAACACTTAACTCACTCATGGTCTTGTCTCAAGCCCCTATGGAGTCTCATGACTTCCTCAAGATTTTTCTAAGAGTAACCCATTGATAAAGAACTGACTTTGCTTTTCAACCACCACTAGTATGGGGGTAGTCGAATGGATATGTGAACACATGAGTTAGAATAAGTCTCTATGACATAGCTCTATTGCACGATTCATAGTATGAAAGTAAGGAAACTTTTCCTAAATGTTTGTAGTCACTTATTTATATAAGTGGGACCCTCAAAACCACAAATAAGATCCTACTTGGCACGAATTAATAGACACCCTAGGACATTTGAATTTTGTGCTCTAATACCAAGTTTGTCACGACCCGAGCCTATACCCTGGACGTGGCCGGCACTCGAGAACCATTGTTGGTCCCCAAGTGAGCCCTCATCCTGGCTGACTACAAGCTGAAGATGAACTCAAGCATACAAAGCTTAAAAAATAATAAAATTCATTGAAACTCAATTAATTAACTCAATATATAATTGTATATTCAACTAGCCAAAACTAGGAAACTCACATCTTTAAAACATTTAACAAGATAAATGAAACAAACTTCTCAAACTCTACTATCTATCTATGAAGCCTCTAAATGACAAAGAAGGAAGTCAGGACAAGACCCACGACATCCTGACGAAACTGAAAAGTAAATGAAATCCTCCGGAAGCAAGGAGGCTCACCATAGCTAACTCGAACTCCATGTGGTATCAATGAAGCTCCTGTTGATGACCCTGAATACATGCATATGCATCATGAAATGATGCAGGCCAAATGGTTCAGTACATGGAATGTACGAGCATGTATAGGAAATTATAAAGCATAAACATAAGCTTGAACTGGTGGGAAAGAAACATACTTATCTCTTGTCAACTCACTCAACTCAACTCAAAGAAACATAGTTAAACTCAATGATAAAATATTCAACTCGGTGAAATAAGGCTCAACTCAATGATAAGATATTGAACTCAGTGAAATAAGGCTTAACTTAATAATAAGATACTCGACTTTGGATACTTAACTCGGGATACTCAATTCAATATAAAGCAATAATACAAATGCAATAAATGGAAACCTTTTAAAACAAGAAAGCAACTCAGTTTGTATGCACGGCTACTAGATAAACTCTATTTGTATATTAAAATACAAAGTAAACTATGTGTATATAAGAATACAAAATATCTCTGTGGGAGTTCCTCTAATAAACAACCATCACTATGATCTATGTGATGATACTGCGTCTTGCCTCACGCTACCAGGGTCGTCCTATACTTTGTCGGGGTATAGAATCTACTCACTAAGTGGATCCACTAGTCTATGCTACCTAAAAGCATTTAGGAATCATATAAAAAGTATGACCATTTTCTACCCATGCTGGCTACACTGTTTATGGAGACTTTGAATTATCTAAACTCAAGCACGTCCTCATATCGGTGCTCAATACTACTCCCAAAACGTAACTAGCTCATATGTTTAAAAACATAACTCTTTCTGTGATTTGAGATTATTACTCAAAATCTTTCTCTAAAAATAGATGGTACTCAAACTGCTCAAAACTCTTTTGGAAATCTGAGTTTCCTTTGCTTTTAAATGTGAAAACATTTACTCTTGGGAATACTTAGTTTCCATATATAATTTTAAAGAAAATGAACTCGACTCTACTCTTTCTCAACTCAAGTGCTCAAGTCTTAAAATAATTTTAGAAAAAACTGTAAAAGACTTCTCAGAATAAAGTTCAAGCCAAATTATGGACGTGAACGACTCAATTCAAGGTTTTCAATAACCACACTAGAACTTAATACTCGAGACTCAACAACTCAGAACTCATGAACTTTAATGGTAATACTCGTTCCAAGAATGCTCGACTCAGAGGTTTCATGCGTAATTATGTGCCTAAACAACTCAACTTAAGGACTTCATGGGTAATATGTAATAGTCCCATGAATAGGAATAAAATCCCAAAAGGGAATAGAAACTCAATACTTAAGACTTAGAACTTGAAGATACTACTTCTCTCAGAGATACTCAATTTATGAAGTCTATGCGGAATTCAAGGGCATGAACGACTCGACTCAAGGGTCAACTTAACCATATGGAATTCATGTATACGACTCTTCTCATTCTCCTACTTACTTCCTCAAAACTTAGCTCAATTCGATAGTTGATCTCAAAGGATCCACAATTGAACTCAAAGACTTTCTTGAACTCTAGTGTTAACTCTCCCTTGAATGTGAATTATGAATTCAAGAGTTATGGTTCATGATATGAAGGATGTCGTGATGATAAAGTAGACTCATGAATACATTCTACTCACTCTCATGCTCACTTACTTGAGTCTTGAAACCAATTATTAGAATTTGTAGAAGACTCCTCTAAAGACTCATAGGGACTTTCTTAAAAGACTCGGAAGAACTTTCAAGACTTAGCTCTTAGCTCTACCTTGAATTTGAATTATGAATTCAAGGTTATGATATTGGTAAGAAATATATCGTGATGATTAAAAGTATTTTAGATAGTTAATCATGAGAAACGGTTGAAAAACACTGTTTGGGGAGAAAGTCCGCGACGTGGATGTAAAATATAATATTTGATTGCGAATTAATTTTGAAATAGTGGAATTGGCGTTCTCTCCGC
Organism: Solanum piurae; assembly: GCA_029582685.1. Lineage (NCBI taxonomy): Eukaryota > Viridiplantae > Streptophyta > Magnoliopsida > Solanales > Solanaceae > Solanum > Solanum piurae. The sequence goes on along the minus strand of JAJOOO010003105.1, from coordinate 8,345 downwards.
GACACGGAGAGGAAAATGTAACATTTGACGAATATGTGCGCATCGTCCGCGACACGGACCTGGTCCTTAGTTTCTGCCCGATCTTTTCTTACTCATTTTTCTATCCTAATTCACCTAGAATCAAATAATTTCTTTCCCAATCACTTAGATTCGAATACTCAACTTATGTACACTATAATCTACTCCAAACCACCATCAATTCACTAACTTTTATCTCAAGAACTAATCAAACCCATCATAATGCAAGAACGAAAACAATACTTTCAAGAACTCAAATTCTTCAACTTCAAGAACGAAACTTTGCTGAAAATAACATGATTATCTTGTGGGTGAAAAAACCCAATATTGTGGAAGCTTACATACCTCTTAGGGATCAAACCCATGACGAAAATCCGCAACAACTCTCAAGAATCTCGACGAACACCTTAATCCTTTCCTCTTTTCTCCTCTTTTCTCTTCTTGAATTCTCAACTAAAACCCTAGGAATATATTAGGATTATAAAACTGAACCTAATCAGTTTAGACCTCTAAAACCTTACTAAAATGAATTAATTCTGATTCGGTAAGGAAAAGACCAAAATACCCCTTACTATTTTCGGGTAACTTTCCTTATTTGGACAGCTCGACTTCAAATGGGCATATCTCCCTCATACGAGCTCAAAATTTAGCAAGCTTGGTGGCGTTGGAAATATAATTTGAAGACCTTTCATTTGATATCTTATAGGCCACCTGACTCATCCTGTACTGAAGGTTATGGTAATTTGAAGTTGACCCAAAACTTAGAAGAACTTAAGAATGACTTCAATGAATTCTCTTTACTTCTTTTTGGAACACAAGGTGCTACATCTAGTGACATTAACACTTAGGAAAAATTTAAATTCCTTGGTAAAAACTTACTAACTACGAAGGATGGTTCAAGTCTTAGCTCAAATTTTTTCTGGGGTGTTACACTACAGACTGTACATACCAACTGTAGAACCAACTTTTAATCTTTAAAATTTCACTAAGTTTGGGGGTCATCTACGAGACCTATCTACGACTTGTACAAAGATTGACGGATCGTCCTGGTGAACCGTAAAAAGGATACTGGACTTGATTTTAAAATTTTGTTTTCCCAATTCCTACGGTTGCCATCTACTACCCGTAGGAGCTTCTATGGTCCGTAGATCGGGCCCGTGGACACATACAGCAACCCAAAAACTACATTTTCTTCATTCCTTTCCAAATTTGAGGTGTTACAAAGAAGTAAACATTGGGTGGCTTGGAGGAAATGTGCTACCCAAAGAATGAAGGGGGACTTGGGTTATGATATTTACATGAGCTCTTTTTGAAAAATTATGTTGGAATTTCAGGATATCCACTACTTCTTTATGGGCTAAATTCATGGAGAACAAGTATTATAATAAGCTTTATCCTACTATTGTGAAAATATTGTAAAAGAGCTTCACATATATAGACAAGGATGACGAATGTTAGGGAATAAGTGGAACATGATATTTGGTGGTTGGTTTAGTAAAGAAATTCAATGTTTTGGTTTGATATTATACGAAACAGGGTGAACTATGCTTCATTAAGGAAGATTTGGTTAAGGAGTATCTGATGGTGAATGATTTTATTACCAATGGGGAATGGAATGCTGAAAAGTTTTTAAGATACATCTAAGATGAATTGGCAACACACATCATTGAAAGTGTTAATTCTAAAATAAACACCAATGGTTTCGACAAAGCATGGTGGATGGGAAATTCAAGAGGGATGTTCAAATTTTAGTCATCCTATCACATTCTAAAGAAGTGGAAAGAAGAAGTAGACTCGTTAAAGAATGTGTGGGTAAAGGGGCAACCTTTTAAGATATCATTCTTTCTATGGAGAGTGTGGAGGAGAAGAAAGGCTACATATGGTAATCTCAGAAGGATGAATATGCAAATTTCCTCAAAATGTTATTGTTGCTAGGAGGGAACAATGGAAATCATGGCACATTTATACTAACATCCCCTATAGCCCAAAAGCTATGGAGGTTGTTTGCTTCATGTGCATGTATTATCGTTGAAGAAGATCATCTTTTTCAACTCCTTCACAAGTGGTGGAGCTATCAAGGAAACCTCAAGGTGTAGACTGTTATGAAGGCAATTCCAACCATTATAATTTGGGAGTTGTGGAAAAGAAGAAATATTATAAGACATGGGAAATCAAGTTCTTTTAGTGAAATGCACAATCAATATCAATTAAATGTGTAGCAACTTATTAGATCACAATGTCACTGGTTTAAAGATGTCCCTCATTGAGTAGATGAAATGAGATAGAGAATACAAAGATACAAACCTATACTTTTGTCACAACCCATATTCCCAAGTCATGATGGCACCTACTACAACCCATTAGTAAGTACGCCGACCGGTACCTAGAAGACAAGTAATGATTACAAAGGTAGAACTAATAAAATAATAATACTAATGATAAGAAAAGACAAAAATGAAAAGAAAACAAAACTATATACAAAGGAAACCCTCCAAGAACCTGGAAGTCACGAGTAGAAAACTGTCTAACAAGATAAATATAAGTTCCAAAAGTGGACCACAAAAGGCCATCTCAAAGGCAAAAGACAAGCTAACATATATAGAGAAGGAGATAGGCTCATCCAGGACGTCAAAAGCTCACCCTCATCTCCGATATCCACAAGCTACAAGAGATGGCACAAACGATCACCATTGGCAGCTGGTACTAGGACCTGCATCACATAAAGATGCAGAGTGTAGCATACGTACCAAAATAAGGTACTCAGTAAGCGTCATAGGTTGACCGAGCAAGAAAGGTAAAAACAATCAGATAAGATACAATCTAGGCACAAAGAGAGGTCAAAATGGATATGAAACAGAAGCCATATGAGCATACTGAAAATAAATCTAAGTACCACTAAAATAAACCTAACTAGACCCCATATGCCTAGATGGTTGTACGCAATTTTAAATAAAAACCGAGCGAACCCCATAAGCCCGACGACTATATGTAATAGCTAAGTCTATAAGAAAGAAGAGTAGCCCAGATCTAATTCCAAGGATGTCAACCGAGCTCCCAACCAAAGTAACCAAGAACCAGTCAACTCTCAGACCAGTTAGCGAGAGTGACAAACAACCCAGGCAGCCCAACCATAGAGTCCACTCCTAGGGGCGTAAGACACCCAGTTCACAAGAGTGACCTGAGGGCGTGTCAACTTTGTAGAGGATATCAGATATCAAGGCCACCCAACAAGCCAAGCAACCCACATGAGCTTAAGCTGCCTAATTATAAAAAGTGACTCGGGGCCGTATCGACTCCGAAGAATATCTTAAGTAGGCTCCAAGCAATCATGGATCGACGTACACTCCCAAAGGTATCAAAAAAGACTCTACGCTTGAAGTACTCAAATCCTGAGAAATCCCATAACCTCTGGTAATGCATTGGAGTTGCAGAAGTAGGGAAAGAAGACAAAAGAGCCAACAAGTCTATAAGGAATTAGTCTATTCGAGCAGTGTAGGAGACATACTAAAGTGACAAGGTTCACAATTCTAAGCTAACACTAGTCTATCTTATACTAAGTCTACACATGCTTGGAGAAACACATAGTAAAACAAGTAAATCACATAGCATGCGACACCACACATACAACCCCAACTAATCATGGTAATACCCTCGAAACAGTAGTAATCAACCCTAAATCATTGTTTCTAAAATGAAAAGTAGGAATAAATAGGTTTCCTCCTCCAATTCACACTAATCATTACGAACGCACGCACTCATGCTCAATCTAAATAGAAAGGAAGTTGTAGCCTACCTGTAGGTCGATCGCACACACTCCAAATCATAAGAATGGAGCTTTTCTCTTACGAATACACTCTTAACGCTGCGATTCTTTAAAGAATAGGATCACAATATCAATATGGTACTTTAGATACCAAATTCACCCAAAATGGACACATACTAATTTCTAGAGTTAGATGGGCATTGTGGGATCCGATTTGAAAATTTTGGGAATTGACTCCATCAAAAGGTCCTAAACCATGCCTTGAACGTGTATCCCAAATTATGATGCAATACCCGACCTAAAACAGCAGAAACAACAACACACAATGAAAACACAAATAAAAGGAAAAAAGTTAGAAACTTTCGCCCCAAATTTACCTCAAATGAAGTGTCACCAAAACAATCTAATCACTCCACTAGGTATTCTCGTTATACAAGAATGTGGGACTTTGAATCACCAAAATGAGAGTTCAGACAGAGGAGGAATATCAATTTTAATAACAGAGACAAGGCTGGTCGCGACCATGAATTAAATAGAGGGCTAGGTTGGTCACCTGCTTGAGATCAAGCAGCCCGTGCTCAAACGCGTACACTCGGGACACCACCCGTTCATGAATGCAAGGCCAAGCATGTGAACATGAGGCCTAAGCTGATAGAAAAGGGCTAAGGCCTCCAAACTTCAATGGGGTGACCGATATTCAACCGAAACTTCGTGCATGCAAACAAACTATGCTACCCCATCAGAAATGACATATGGTTTCAATGAAACATTAAAATTCCTATCATAGTTCGTTTCAATAAAAGGTTGGTCTCACACCCAAATTCTATTTTTAATCCAAAATTCACAAAGGGCCTGTGAATTGGTTCGGAAGCCTTAGGACCAAAATGAAAGGTTATTCTAGACCAAACTCAATAATCCAGAGCTAACTGTGCTTACAGAATTCTCATCCGAGTTGTTTTACTCAGAATGTTGACTAAAGTCAAACTTAGGCTTCAACTTGAAAGTTAAAACACTTAATTGCACAAACTCACTTTGAAAGCCTTGGGAGTCATGTTGACTATGCAACTTGCCTAAAATGACCCTTATGGAGATTATGAAATCATCACAATTAGATTTTGAGGTCATCTTCCTGAACTTCTGATAAAAAATGATTGTTTAATGTTCAAAAGCTCCAAAACACTAAAACTCGCTTAAAGAGCAAACGAACGACCATGTAACTGAACTATTAGTTCCAGAAAGTCACAAATGACTTGGTGTCTCTACAGGAAAGCTCAAAATGACAAAAAAGAGGTATAAACATGAAAACAAACTAGAGGTTATTACAAGTTTATTATCATATAGTAAAGTGGAGGAAATCAGAAGAGGGTTGGGTAACTTGTAATAAGAATGGAGCTAGCAAAGGAAACCTAGGACAAAGTTCATATGGTTTTTGTGGTAGAGATCATAAGGGTGATTTTTTATATGCAGAGGCACTAGGACTAGGTATAAAAACCAACATGGAGGCAAAGCTAACAGCTATCTAGAAAGAGTTGAAGTAATATCTATCATAGGGATATAATTTTATCATAATGTCAACTGATTCACTAGTGGCAATGAAGATGATACAGGAAGAATGGAAAATATCGTGGGAAACAATAAAGAGGATTGAGGAAATAAAGGAAACTGCAAGTAAGATAAGCTTTTAGATATTGCATATATTTAGAGAAGCTATTCAATTAGTAGACTTCATCACAAATACAACTATCAATCATGAGGATAAGCAACAAGTTCACAATTTCAATCACCTAGCAAGCTTGGGAAAGAAAATATTCAATATAGACATGAGTCAAATCCCATCTATAAGATTGACAATAAAGAGAAGAAATAGCAGTAATATAAATCCAACATGATAGGAAGGCAATAGATGATCACAACGTTTCACAGTTATTACATTTACAAGGAAGTTTGTGATGAAATAAACATAATTGTAAGAAAATTAACTAGGCTAGGCTAGTTTAGCCAACAAAAAGTAATACTTTCACTAGCAAAAGGCGAAGGTCAAGGAACCACATTTGAATGGAATAATTGGCAAAAAACTAAGAATTCAGATGCAAGGAGGACAAGAGTGATTTGGTTTTCCTTATAACCACTTCAACTAAAAACAAACATGGAGTCAGAAAGTAAAGGAAATGGGAAACAAAAGAAAGATCACAAAATACTCACAATAAACTACATAGCTGAGATGCTTGGTTCAAACCTTCTAGAAGGGTTCCTAAAAGCTTGTGGATCTCCACCAGATGGTACACATGAGCAGAAAAATTGATGGAAGAAGTCAATGAGCAATGGTGAAAGAAAGAGATAAAGTGAAGAAGAAGAAGATAGACCTTTGCAAACTGAACAACAGAGCTCCCAACACGTGGACATGGAGAAGGTTTATCACCCACAGCTGAAGTAGACAAAAACTGGAATTGGAAAGATATAGAGAGAACATCCTTAGCGGCAGAGTACACAAGCTGAATAAGTGAGGACTAGGGAATGGATTAGGAAACCTATCTTATAGGGTCTTTTTTTTATTAGAGTTGTTTTTAGCTCATTTATTGGGCCTTATTGTCTACTTGTTTGTCATTTTTTTCTTTTTTGTATCATGGGCTCATTGGGAGCTCATGTGAACAAATTTTTAATTCATTAATAAAAGGACATGGGGACCTAAAATTAGCTTTAAAAATTATGAGTTCTTTGTAAATCCAAGTAATAAAGCTATAAAATGGGTTAACAAAAACCTCAACCTAAAGAAGTTCAATCTAGGAGTTGGAGATTTTTGTACTAGACATACAATTACTTCAAATTAATTCTCCCTATACTTAAAGTATTGTCTAACTTGTGAAGTCTTTTGTAGCTATCCAAGATGAACTCATATGTATCATCCCCCTTAGAATCATGAAACACTAGAGGCTTAAGTTTCAAGAACTTAATCAGTATCTCATGCTTCTTGCTAGTCATCACAAGACCAAGCAACGAACAAAACAAAGTGCTAGCCCTGTCATCCCTATCCACCTTGGGAATAGTTGAAGCAATAGTCTGAGTAACTAGAACCTAAGCAGTTTGTACCATAGGAGTGGCTCTAGTACCTGCCAACCCACTCAGAAAAGTGAGTACCTTTTAGACAGTCTCTGCATCCATAGGGGGAAAATCTGTTACCATAGTATGTGTCCTTGCCTCAGGCTTAACATCATCCTTGATATTTATCTCAACCTTTTCCTCAATAACCGGATCCTGGGGTGGGGGTGGGGGTGGGGTTGCTTACCTTGGCACTTCCACATTCTAAGCTCCAACCCAGGAGAGTGTTGCCCTTCTGTGCCCTTGCCCTTACCTCTCCCTCAGACACTCCCTTTAGTTGTGGACTCAATCGTTGGCTCTGGTGTTTGATGCACCATTCTCGCGCCATTACCTCTAGTGTTAACACTCTCCCTTTAGATGTGGACTAAAATTAACTAGGTCTTTTTTGTTCACTTTTAGAGTTATTGTAGAATCTTTAGAATTAGATTATTAACTTTAAATTAAATAATTACGCTTAAGTTATATTTTCAATTTTAATGAAAAGAAATGAAAAGTTAAATGAAAATTCATTGAAAATCCAATTGTGCCACCAAACATTCCTTTTTGTTTTCTTAGATTTTTAAGTTATAGGTTTCTAATTAAGAATAATTTTGATAAAGAATATTTGAATAATTTCAAAAATAAAAAAAATTATTAACTATTATTTGGAAAGTGATTTAATTATCTTGAGACAATTAAAGGAAGAAGTTAATAGTTTATTCTTCTTAATAAGCGATAAAATAGTTCTTTTAAAAGTAATAAAAAGTTGTTGCCACCAATAGCTTCAGGGAATCAAACCAGCGCCCACACAGTATTGGACATGACTGGAGAGCCTTAAATCATTGAGACACACAACCTCATTATTTAAAGGGTGTCCAAAGTATGACATTTAACCATTTAAGTAGCGATTTATCAATATATATATTCGTCTAATTTTTCGATGACATATTGTAGCTTCGCCCCATGGATGTTGATTTTTTAAATTAGTTAAAATTTTCATTTAAGTGATTTTTTTAGGATTTTAAAAAAGTTAAACATTTTGACGCTGATCGAAAATAAAACTAGGCCATATAAATTCTAAGTTAAATTGATGTAGTTTTATTGATCGAAAATAAAACTAGGCCATATAAACTAGGCCATATAAATTCCAAGTCTTTTGTGTAAAAAACACCTTTGATGTAGTGTTTATGAGCAAAAAATTTGGTTAGTCCTGAAATTTTACTAATTTAAGGTGAGATTCTACGTAACTTCAATTTTCTTTTGTTAATTTGTTGGAGTAAAATTGATTATATAAATTATAGATTATTAGAATTATGTTTTTATCAAATTCAGTAATTTTTATTATATTGTTTGAACCTACCCATTTACTTTTTTGTTTTCATTATATTAAATTTTTATATATATACTTATTTATCATTTCATAGATCTTGAAGTAATCACTTTTCTCTTTATTCGTTTTAATTTATTCAGCCGGCCCCAAATATATATA